>JAQIXL010000373.1:0-34337 GCA_034700245.1 Poikilolaimus oxycercus
GCGCGTCCTCGGTGACGGGCATCGCGTAGATCTTGAGCCATTGCTTGCTCGCCTCCTGAAGGTTCTGGTCCTTCTCCTTCCTCTCCACCTCGGAGCTGAGGCCGACGGCGTCGAAGTCGACGTCGAGACGCGCCGCCTCGCCGGGCATCACCGCTGCCGCCGGCCGACTCACCTTCACATACGGCGACGAGATGAACTGAAGAGAACGTCTTTGAATGAGCATCTCATAGATATGACAAGATGCTTTTTTTGGTTTACTCTGGCAGTCATCAAAGTGGCCATGTGTATCACGATCAGCTGATTGCATGCTTTCTGCCCTTGAGCTTTCCACTTTCATCCTCAGAGTCTCACAAGGCGTGTTAAGTCTCACAAAGCCCGTAGGGCGTGTTGTCAGCGTCTTAATTCACAAGACATTCAGCAAGAGGTCTTGCTAGGCATTTCTGTGTTGCAACACACTGTCAGAAGCATTTCATTCTTCCAGATTTCTTGATTCTCCCGGAGTCCTCGTCCGTAAGCATTTTGTGGCATTTCCTCCTTCAAAACGACTTCCTCTCGTGCATTTCCTTTATCTTCCTTCTCCTCTTCTCCTTCTTCTCCTTTTCATCATTTCACATTGCTTTTTCGTTAAAGTTTTATTCAGTTCACGTTTAGGTCGCCTCTTCCTCCTCTCACGAACCTTGAGCGCGTAGGGCGTGTTGGTTGTGTTGCCGATGGCGAGGACGCGGCGGGCCGGCGCGCCGCCCTCCGTCGCCGGGAAGACGATCGTCCGCGGGTTGCTCGAGGTCGCCTCCTGCAACTTCTTTCCACTCCGAGAGAGAGCCAACCATGTTGAAGTCCTTCCGGCAGCAGAACATCGTCGGCCGTCGAGGCGGCGGGTGAGAATAAGACTGAGAGAACTTGGAATGCGAATTGTTTGGAGGCTTTAGAGTTGAAATACAAGTCATCAAGATTGTCTCAGTCTTATCCCGTCTTCGTCTAGACGGATTGTCTCAGAAGAGACGTATAAAAGGGCTTCATCCGAGGGTCAGCGGCACAGTCTTCCGTCGTCTTCCGTCGTGCTCCATCGTCTTCAGCTCCTTCCGAGATGGCAGCTCTCCAGGTCGACCCTCCCGCTGGACAGGTGCCCTCGGTCTCCTCCGTCCTCTCGACGGCAGCAGGTCCCCGCCGGCGGCGGAGTCGTCACCCACAACCTGCAGAACCCCTCGCCGGCTCGCCTCATGTTCAAGGTGGGCCTCCTCCCTCTCCTCCCCTCAACAAGGCCCTCTCCCCTTCAGGTGAAGGCCTCCAACAACGCGCAGTACACCGTGAAGCCCGTCTTCGGCTTCGTGGAGCCGGGCGCGGCGGCGCCGCTCGAGATCACGCGCAAGGCCGGCCCGCCGAAGGACGACAAGTTCGTCATCCAGTTCGCCGAGGCGCCCGCCGACGCGACCGACGCGTCCGTCGCCTTCAAGAGCGCCGCCCCGGCCGGCGAGATCACCCTCCCCATCAAGGCCGAGTGAATAAAGGCGTTGAGGCCTCAATTCGTTTTTTTCAAACATCTCAAGAATATCCTGTTTCTTGGAGGGTTACAAACCCCAAAAAGAACAGCCTCTAAAGGACTAGTGATCCTCCAAGAACCTTTACAGTTGTTTTTCTTTTTTACTTGCGTACGTAAACACAAACAGGATTCGATTGCCGATTGTTAGATCATTTATTTTACATCCGTGAATGTCTGATAAAGTCTGTTACTTGTAGAGTTAAACAATCCGTTTCCTTTCAACGTTAATCTCAATAAAGCCAAGTTCATGTGGTTCTTTGGTGCGGGTCTCGGTTTGCTCTTGTTCAATATGTCGACCGATCTCCAGATAAAAGCCGTCACCCAATTCAAAATCCACAAATCGAAAGTTAAGCCTTCGAAGACTTCGATAGGCAGCCGAGAGTTCCGTCTCATGGTCGGCCACCTTCATGTCGCTGAGCTCTCGTTGCAAGTTGTTCACGAATTGAAGGAATTCCACAGACGAGTGACAAGCATAACCAATGCTCAACTCGTCGCTCACAGCTTCAGTCCGAAGAGCTTCTGCTCGAAAGAAGTCGATGAAGTATCTCATTGGTCCACTACCCTGAACTTCCTCTTCATCTTCTTCAAAGGAAACTCACGGAGCTTATGGAAAGAATAGAAAAGCTTCGTCCCAAGAAGACATCAAGAGCTTTGCTGTCGACATTGAGGAGCATGAGTTCGAGTTTCTCCGTTACGAGTCCATCCAGGAAGACCTCCATGTTCTCCATCGGATGCACAGTTGTGATCGTCACATCGTGAGTCGTGTAGGTATTCAACAAGTTGCGCAGTCTTTCCTGAGACACGGCCGTGAAGGTGAAGAACTTGAAGTCGAGGTGGAGGTAGCCGAGAGAGAACATTGGCATTCTCTGAACCAAACCAATCTTATGAGGAGATTCTTTAGCAATGTTTGCCCTAAGTGCTAGACGTTCGTAAAGCCGGGCAATTCAATAAATCAATGAAGACTCACTCGTAGAAGAAACTTGATGGTCTTGTGGTTTGCCGGCCCAATCGACAAGGAAATATCACATTTCATGACAGTGTTAGGGTTGTTGTTGAAATAAACTGTCCTGTCCTTGAATAGTTCACCGAGAGGGCTTCTGGAGAGGGTCTTCAAGGCGTAGTCGAGTTGGCAATCGAAGCCTATCATGAATTTAATGTCGACGAAGAAGAAGCCAGAAGGCTCAGTGAATCGCAGTCTCGGCCGCGTCCTCTGGACATAATAGCCTCTGATGAAGGTGAAATGGATGTTGATCTGCTTGCAGGGGACGAAGTGGCGCACGAAGTTCGTTATCGAGCGACGAATGTCTTGATTCAAGTGTGTGAGATGGAGAAGATCCCTCCAGCCAAGACAAGTGAGGAAACGCTTCGGTTGACATTCGCAGAGAATATAAAGCAGGGAGCACATAGGGCTGACTTCAGACGAACCAACTAATTTTAGGGCAACGTCTTGTCCGTGAGGACATGACGGTGTCGAGACATCGAAAGGCTCCGAGGAAGGACAGATTTTATCGCGCGCGCCTCTCTGTCAAAGGACGGCAGGTGGCACTGTGGACGCAGGTATTCAACGTCTGAACCCTGTTGCTTTTTCTGTTCGAGCCTCTCAACCAGGAAGCTCTGACGGAGATGTTTTGATGATTTTCTTTTATTCATATCAATATATTGAGCAAGATAAATAGGCGAATAAATACAGCTATACAGTACGTGAGCGAGTTGCTGAGCACCAATTGATCTCCCGAGAGGACAAAAAGCGTCGAGAAGAGGGCTTACTTCTTGCCCCATCCCCAGCCTGAAATTCTTGTTGAGACAAGTGGCTTCTTACCTCCTCCTGGATAGCCATAACCACCGCCGTATCCCCAGGGTCCTCCATAGCCCCCATAGCCGCCGCCGAAAGGTCGTCCCCAGCCTGAAACAGCAATTTCTGTAAAGTCAGTTCAGGAAGCCTAGTGAAAACCCTGAATAGAGTGATCATGAATGAAAGTCGAGACGGCAAAGGAGGAAGAGATAGCAAACAACTCACCGCCGTATCCTCCACGATATCCCCAAGGTCCTCCGAATCCCCACTGAGCGAGCGTCGTCACGGCGCAGAGAATAAGAAGCAGAAGGACAAGTCGAGAAATCATGGCTGAAATTCCGAAGCTTTACTTCAAGCAGAAGAGCCTTCAGCAAAGCGAGATAGGAGAGAACGCTGTGAACTGGCGGCTTGGACGAAGTTGGATGGATTTATAGACGACCACCCGCTGGCTCGGTTCGCCAAATAGTGAATCCTCCTCTGAAGGCCTCCTTCGACGTCGAAGGAGAAAGAAGAACGGGGTGGACGAGAAAAAGGAAGATGTGTCTTGTGGGGCTTCTCGCTTCTCTGAGATCTCTTTATCTCACGTGTTCTTCCTCGCTTCGATTGTGAGTGGTGGGTGAACGACCCAAATCGTGGCCGCGATTCTGACTTGAGAGGAGAGGAAGGAGAGGAGAGGAGAAGCCGCGCGGGTGACCGCCATCACGTCAGTGCGGAAAAAGTTCACTCTTCTCCTCCCAAAAACGGGACAATGCCCTACCCGCTTGCACCTGGACACGCCGAGGAGAAGAAATTTTATTGCACGAGTGGCCTTCAAGGGAAGTCGTCAACAAAGTCTAGTTCATTTCCTGAGTCACAGAGCAGCTAGAAACAATGTCTACCGAGTATTTCACCATTTACTTCAAATATCACCCGCAATACTTATCATGACAGTGATGCATTGTTCTGTGTCCATAACCATCATAACCACCAATCCATCTCGGGGTCAGGCCACTCGAAGAACCTCCATAATCATATTGCGCATATTGATATGAAGGATAGGAAGAGGTTGGATAGGATGAGTAGTAGTTTCCGTTATACGTCGGCTGATGAGTATAGCTCGTGTGAGGGCTCGTGGCATAGCTGTCAGATGCATAGTAGGAATTGTACTGGTAAGGCTGGCCGGAGGAATAGGTCCTCGCCGCGTACTGCCGTGGATAGTAATATCTGTAGTAGTTGTCATAGTAATTGTTGTAGTTATAGTTTCCGTAATAGGAATGAGTGTATTGAGCTCTACTTAGAGCCAGAATACTGATCATTAAGGCTAGAGCCGTCCACATTCTAAACCTCGACGTTCAAAATTGTCCTCAAATCTTATTCTGAGGTCAATTTGAGCAGGGCGACGTGCCGAGATCACCGTTGAACCACCGAACATCCTTATATAGTGGATGTTCTGAGGTCGGAATGAGATAATAGAGACGAGGAAAAGGCTGTTTCGTCCCATTGAAAGGGAAGTCGACGCCTTTGTCCTCTGCACCTCGAGATGGGTGCGCGTGCCTGCAGGCGTTCTCAAGAAGGAGGCCGACAGTGAAAGTGATCCGGATGCCTTTCGTAATGTCCACAGAAAAAAAGAAGGAGGTCGAACAAATGAATTACGGTAGGGATTGAACACTTTCGCTTTCAACACGATCTAGCTTTCTTGAAAAAAAAAGATAACGAATCCATCGATGCGGCCCTTTCGATCTCGAAGTAAATCGGCGAAGTTCTGACATCACTAGCGGATCTTCTATCAGCAGCTGGATGAGCTTGAAACAGGCTTCAGGGCCTCGGCGAAGGAAGAACAGACAACAGCGTCTGGAATCAAGCTCGCTCCTCATCGTCCGCCCCAGCGGCGGGGGCCAATTGTTTTCTGCTCCCTCGTCACGTCGTTTGGTTTCTGCACTTGCGACGTAAGGTGCGCCAGCGAATGGACAAAGTCATTTTGCGCACGCTTCGCACTCCCGATGAACTCCTCGGCGCCTCATGGAAAATACGGAATCGATTGAGCTATTCCGAGAGGTTCAATTTTTCCAGCATCTGCTTTGAAAACAGATCTTCTGCGGATTTTAATCACTTGCAGTCCAACTCTTTACTCGAATCTCTTGTTTCCTTGCTGAAACCGTCCCTACTTCTTCTAAGAACTGCTGAATTCTTAAAGTTCTTGTGTCTCTCCTTAGTTACCGTTTCTGAGAAAACTGTGTCCATCTCTGTTCACACGGAAATGCCCTTGTGAGTCTCTCTCTCGGCTGATCGAAGGCACTTGCGAGGACAACGCCAAACGTCAAGTGTTCCGTTGCCTCTTCAACGTCCTTCTTCCTCCTCTTCTCCTTTTTCCTCTTTCCAACTTCATTCATGCATTCCATTGAGAGAGTGTGTGGCTGGTTGGACTCGTCGGTCACGCGAGGTGAGAAAAGGCTCAAATCGACTTTGAGTAAGAGAGGGAAGGAGAGGCCGGAAATGTCGCGAATGCGTTCTCAGAACTTAAAGAGGACAAATCGAGCTGCACTTCATAACCCGTGAGATCTTCTCATACTCGAGGGTTCAGAGTTCAATATCGACCCTCTCCCACCCCTCTCCTCCTCGATGTGAGGACTATGGCTACCGTACCTCTGTGTGGAGTCGTTGTGTGCTCAAAACAATAGTCGTGTCACTTCGACCATCTACCTAATTCTCTGATCTTTCAGCTTCAAGAAACTGCTAAATAGTGATATCGGTTCTGCCTCCCTCAAATAGAATAAATAAATTTGGTTGTTATTAAATTTCTCACCCGCTATTCCACCTGAACTTTCTCTAACACCTTTTTTCTGTTACTTCTCTTATGCAGTATAGCGCTTTCTCAGAAACGCCACTTTTCAGCAGGCTAATATCGAAAGCGGCCACGGGTTTAGCCTCAAGAAGTCCATAAAGATCCTCGATCCTCATGCAAACCCCGTTTAGCCTCTTGCGGAAGGCCGGCGTCAGTACGAAAGCGGCTGAGTGCATACGGGCGGCGAAGGACGAGGCGGAGGGAGGGAGGGGGAGCCGCCATCAGGACATAATCGCCTGTTCTTCTCCGTACGACGAGCTTTTCCGAGAAGATGAGGTGCGCGTCTCGTTGACGACTCGAAGAGGGAAACCCGTCTCGTACTCGTCCCCCCCCCCCTCATTTAGTCCTGCGAGTAACAAACAACATGCAAGTAAACAAGGTGAAAAAGAGGGATTGAGACGGGTCAGGGATAATCTCGCCTCAATCACTTCCTTTTTTCTCTCTTCCATCCATTTCAGAGTAACTTGTTTGGTTGTAATTCTTCGAAGACTGACACAACAGAGACAGCATCGAACAATTAAATACGCAGGCAACGAAAGAAGACCAAAAGCACTCTTGCCACCATCGACGTCACGAGAGTGTTTTGATTGCCGTGGAATTATTTTCAACTTCGATTTGAAGCGTGTGGGTGTCGTCCAAAACGAATAGCTAATAGCCACATGACGAAGGTTTTTTTTTCCGAGATTACGGTAGTTTGAGACCCGATGTTTCAGCTCGTGATTTTACTCGGAATTCTGCTTCCTCGAAAAGCACGCACGAGGGGGGCAATACCAAGTGGCTCCATTGGCGGCGCGGGCGAGCGCAAGAAGAAAGTCGTTTTGCGCGCGGCACTCGCGTGGTGACGAAATTTTGTAAGTTGTGTCCGCTGCCCGAGGCTCATCAAGAATTCTACCGGTAGGCACACACCACGAGAAGGAGGCTGTCCGAACAAATCAAAAGACACTCTTCTAGTCACCTTTTCGAGTCATTTGAACAAGCGCGCTTGGAGTCTGCGGTTGGTTGTGTTTAACAATGGGATTGGGAGGACCCTTGGCCTCCCGTAGCCAGAGTCTAGTTTCTCTTGTGTACATATAGTGTGGCCACTCTCTGTCAGCGCTCCTCTGACGTCTGTCCGGGACAAACCCTCTCTGACTTGGCCTGGAACTTCTCGAGTCGCCGTTTGCAAACGCGTGTGTCGATCTATGACATGTTCTCTAGTCTCCCTGTGTCACTTCTCATTCAAGCCCGACTTCCGCTGTCGTGCTGCTGTGTAATCTGGCTGAATGTCGCGGTGGTTCGGAGAACGGTTGGACGAGCATAACAAGTCGACCTTCATCCCTCTCGTGATCCTAGGGATTCACGTGCTTTGAAGGAAGCCCGTTTGTGCTCGTCTAATCCCGTACAGCCGTAGGCTGCAAGCCCTGAAAGAGTAGGAGCACTCGCATACACGACATGATACTGACTAGACTCTCTCCCCGATGCCCTCTCTAATTCCTCGTTTCACCGGCGTCCACCTTGTCCACTTCGCGTCGGCCCCCTCTTCTTCCCCCTCTCCGCGTGCACGCTCTTTCTAGCCGTCTGCCGTCCTCTCCCCCTCGCACCTTGCCTTCGCTCTCGCACAGATCGCCCTCCCTCTAAACTAAACTCTAGGCGTTTGGCTCTCCTGGGGGCTTATCAACTGAGTACAGTGGCTTCCCCTTTGAGCGTTTTTGTTTGTGAGAGAGAAGGACAAGCTGGGAGACGCTTTACGATGTGGAAGCCCTCGTTTGCCTCCTCGGCCGTGCTCTATTATTCACCTGTTAGGAGCCCTCGCCCGGCGCTTTTTCACTGCGGAGCTGTTCCCGATCATTGAGGTTGGCACCTGCGCGCGCTGAGCCGCTTGACTCTCTGGCCTTTCCAGTTTAAACCATGATAATTAAGAAGGAAGTTTGAAAATTGCTATTTCACCCGCGCTTCTTGGTATCCATTTATCTGGTTTCTTCTTAGTCATGGTCGAGACAACACGGCTGTTTTTTTATATGAAATATTACATGCTCTTCAAGTTTGCTTCCCTCTAGCGCAAGCACCGTAGTCTCTCTAACATCATTTGCGCTTGAGGAACACTGACACGAGTGTTTCCGATCCCAAGAACCATTAGTCAATACTCGTGCGCGTGGCGCGCTTCGCCGTTCTTGCACCTTCATCAAGCAATTTCTTCGTAAACAGCCTGCCTCAAAGAGACTCTAGTAGCACTTTCGATTCGCACTAAAAGGTCGAGTAAGGTCTCTCAGGAAATCGTCGTGGTCAAGCGTCCGACTAGTTAGCGGCTTATGACCAGGCTTCCATTTCCATCGCACGCGAATATGGAGAAGGGGGCACTCACAAAGGGAAACTATGCATGGTCGTCGTTGATAGTATGCAGCTGTGAGAGGAGGAGGGGCGATTCTGGCAATTCCTGCTGTCTCGACCCTTCGTCTCGCTTCAACCGCATATTGTTCACTCGCATCGTCAACTATAACCAGACCCACCAGGTGCATGTGATTTCTGCCGACGGCGTCATGAGTGCTACGGTATAGTCGGCTGCCGTCTAGCAATGAATATTTTCGTAGAACGCCTTGAAACTGAACTTTGATTGGGTGAAACATTGCTCATGTTACAGGTAATGCTCATAGATTTAGTCTTCGTTAAAAATTTTCTCTGTCAATTCCCTTAATGATTGCGTTATAAGAGTTCCGAACAGAAATAGATCAATCGTCCCTGTTAAAAGTCTCCTAGTTAAACTTCCTCTTCTCCGCCTTTCCTTGCCGCCGCTTCCAATCTACACTCGCGGGAGTCGCCTTCTCACTTGCGCGCGCATGCCTTGTTTCGTCGAACAAGAGAAGGAAGAGAGACAATTCGTTGAGTTGTCCTCTCGCTTCCCCGGCTACAGGCAGAGTGAGTCTGTCCTCGTGTGGAGGTCGTGTCTCCACAGAAAAACGGGAAGAAAAAGGCTTGGTGTGTGCGTGAAAGCGCGTTGGTCGTCGGCGGTCGTCGGCCTTTCCGCCGGTAAACATGGCGTTTCCTCTTTGCTCTCTCTCGCTCTCCGAGAGACGCTGCTCGATCGTTCTTCGTGGCATCCCTCCTTCTCCTCCTCCTCCTCCTCATGTTCCACTCACTCCAGGACAGAGAGAAGGGCCTTCCCCGGTCAGAATGACGCAAAAGACACGAGGTCCACTCCGTTGTCCGTGTTTTGTGTCCTCTCATCTTCTCTTTATCCGCGTCAGCTCGCCCTCTCCCACTCATCCCTCTCTGTTGACACGAGTTCATCGAATGATCTCAAACTTTGTGTTCAAACAAACGATGGCAAGAAACCGACACGCTCATTTCCTAGAGTGGGTCGTCACTCTCAGTGAACTATGAAGAAGAAAAGAAGAAGATCTACGGTAGAAGAGAGTGCTTGTGACAGCCAGTCAGTCCTCCCACGAGAGAAGGGAGACCCGGGGGCAGAGAGCCGCTTCTACGAAGAGCAAGTGCATCATCAACGACGAAATCTCCCTTCGAAAGTTCATTACAAACACGTGTAGCTCCGTGATTTGGGAAGTTGGACTGTTTATCGGTCACAGGCCACAAGTTTGGTTAGTGAGCTCCTCAAGGAAGGAGAGGGAGAGGGAGAGAGAGCAACAAATGTTTGAGAGTCCGAAGAGAAGAGAAGATGTAGTGACGCTCGTCGAGGTGAGGGGAACGGAGCGGGGGGATAAGGGTTCCCCCTCCTTTCGAAAGGCAACACTCGCCTGTTTGTTTCCTCGTGTTGGCAAAACCGCTTTTTTTTCTTCCGTTCTTCCTCCTCACAAAGAGTGAGGACAGCGTTGTGGTTGAGGGAGAAGGACAAGAGAGAGAAAGAAGGTAAACGGTCGAATTCCTTCACTGAACATGGACTTTGGTTGCTGACGCTCTTGCTACTCGAGAAGAGCGAGTGTGATCGGGTAGACAAGCAGGAAGCGGAAGTTGGAGGAGACGAGAGACTGAGGACAACAGCTTTCTGTACGAGTGCTCTCTGGAAGGTCAGAGGAGAGACACACTCCTCTCTTCCACTTCTTCCACCAACCTCCACGCGTTTTCACTACGCGCCAAGTCCCCCACCCATCAAGTTTCTTCTTCCTCCCCGTTTATTAAGATCGCGCGACCGGAATTGTCCTTGCTTCCGCGTCCATTAAGACCCTCGCTCCTCGTCTCAGCCTTCTTCCTTTGTTCCACCGACTTGGCTGATCTCGTTGGTCTTCCAGCGCCATTCACTCAGGCGCGTCCCTCGGTTTTTGTGGTAGAGAGGGGGAAGAGGGAGTCGTCTCTCCCTCGTTGCTCTACGTGCCGCATCACACATCCCCGTGTTCAGCTCTTCTTGGAAGCTAGTGCGGACATTTCTTGCACTTACTCGGCTTGGCTTGCATGGCTGTCACTTTGAGCTCTCGTCCCGAGAGCAGAAAGAGGGGGTCGAGAGTCCAGCAAGAGAGCCGAGCCGCGTGTCTGTTCCAGGAATCGCTTGCGCGACTAGCTAAATGGCCTTCGAGCATTTTGCGGCACCCCGGCAAGAGGAGGGAAGACGAAAAGGCGTTCGACGAGAGTCTAGGCCGAAGCTCGATCCCCCCTCCTTCCTTCTCCCTCTTCTTCCTCTCAAGGAGTCTCGACTCTGAGAAGTCTGCGGGGTCAAACGAGTCTTCTCTGCAAAGAGGGCGTCCTTTCAAGGAATGCCAAATCCTGGCGAGACTCAAGCGGAAGGCCGAAGAGGAAGGAGCGCCTTTGCTCTCATCTCTCCCTCCCTCCAAGACATCCGCCTTCAAGACTCACGCAAGGCGCTTCTCGTTCTTTGAAAAACGAGAACCCGTGGATTTCTCGAAACGCATCAACGACGAGTTAGTTGACATCCGCTCGACCTCGAAGAGGAAATCCTGTGTCCCTCGGTGAAGCGGTCTGCTCCTTGGGTCATCAAAAAGTTTCCTCTGCAGGTCCCTCGTAGTCGCTTTCTGTCTAGAAAGAGCCTTCTTCCTGCTTCTCCTTCGACCGTTACCTGATAGGAGCCCCCTCTTATCAAGGGCTGGAAAAGACTGGAAGAGGGCGAGCGACAACAGGCAACAAAGGCTCACCTCGGGCCACCTCAGATAGAGTCTCTCTCTGCTTGAGTCATGGGACATAAGAAGAGAGAAGGAAGAAATGGTCTCCCGGAAGGCGAGCTTCAGGTTTCGCCTAGAAGAAATGAGAGGGAGAGAGGAGACTAGATTGAAGTGCCAGAGAGACCTTTCGTCTTTCTTCCTTCCTCCACCCGAGTGTTTCCAGCCCGTCCCCCCCCCCGAACCCTTTTCGAGGCTTCGAGCAAGCCGATACACTCACGCGACGAGGCTTCGTTTTCCACGAACGGCCCCTTCCCCTCGTGTCCCTTGCCGCTCCCTCAACTCGATTGCCACGCAACCTGAACCTTCGCCCTCTGTCGAAGGGACATACGACGAGAGACCCTTCCCGGTATGCCGAATCATCGTCGCCCTCTTGTTTATGTTCCACACGCAGATAGATGAAAGAAGAGGAGAAGGCCTAAAATAATGAATTAGGATACGGTAACTGTGTGGTCGGTGAAGCCCCGCGGGGGTCGAGTGCTCGAACGAATTTCGCTCTCGCCTCTCCTCCCACAAGACGTGATTTGTTGACAAGTCGCTGTGTACTTCCAGGAATGATGAGCCTCCCTCTTTCTAGCAATTAGCCTCTTCCTCTGATCAACGCACTTTGCATGTTTGAGTCATTTCCAAAAGGGCGAGAAGGTGCGAGACGGCCCGCTGCTCTTCCCGGAGGAGCCATGAAGGAGACGGGGAAGCGAAGAGCGAAGAGTTCTCCGCGCCTCTTTTGCAAACGATGCCGTCTTCTTCTTCGAGCCTTGACGCGCCGTCGAGGAACCTTGGGGTGAGGCGTTCCGAGAAGAAGTCTTCGGACTACATTCCAATACACGCACATGCATCCGAGAGAAGGAGTGAGACACATCTTCGAATTTCCCTCTCGTCTCGTCTTCTCCTCGAAAAGGCTGCAAGTTGAGGGAGGAGACGAGGAGGAGGCTCCACGAGGCGAGGGACTACATTCGAGTCTTTCCCGGAGAGAGTCCGCGCCCCGCGCGAGAGCAGAGGCGGGTTCGCATAGCGGGCTGCTCAGCCGCTGCCAGGAGGCCATCCCCCTCCACGTCCGCGTTCTCCACGTCCTCCCTGCCTCAGTTGACAATCTTCCTTGCTCAGCTTTTGAATTTCTCTTTTTCATTCCGCATTCCAAAGCCCTTCTTTTTCTTCTCATACAAGAACATGTCAAATCCGGGCTCGGGTCTAATGACAAGAGCGTCCACTCGCCGGGGCTTCTCAGAAGTCTCGACGAGGGAGGACGACGTCGAAGGCGTTTGAGTAGAGCGAGGCGTGCTGGGGACTCCCTCCTCGTCGTCGACCTCCTTCTCGCCCTCGTCCCCCGCTGTTGACAAATTCACGACGAGGATGAAGTGGCCGTTGGGGGTTTTTCTTGAAACTCGTCGCCACTCCCTTTTCGAGTCGTCTAAAGAAGGGGAAGGGGGAGAAAGCGAGGAGAGTGGGAGAAAAAAGAGTGAAGGCTGTCTGCAGACACACGATGGCAGGCGACCAAAAGAACGGGAAACGTGAAATGCCAGGAGTTCTTTTTGTGCTTCTTTTCTTCCCTCTGTCTTCAGTCAAAGTGCATCATACTAGTTCAGTAAGAGGCAATTCATATGTCAACGGGGAGCATCGACATGGACATCAAGGTCTGCATTCTCAATGAGGCGCCGTGTCATCCCCCAGGGCATGAACTAGACTCTGCTTCGATGCTTCTCGTTAAACTTCCCCTTCCATTGGCAGCTGCTCCCCTGCTCCCTTTGCTCTCCTTGTTGACTAGCGCATTGAAACAGGCGTGTTAGTGTATGCAGCGGCAGCAGACAATTTCTTGCCTGCCTTCTCCCCGCCGCTTCGTCGTCCGCAAGGTGCAGCCGCATAGCACATTCATCTAGCCGCGATGTTCTAGTTAAAAGAGCGAAGCGAGAATGCGATTGCGTGCACAGAGACCAACTTCTCAAAAGAGAGAGAGGGAAGGTGTGCCACATTGAAAGGACGCCTAGACTCTTTTCCTTCCGTACTTGATCTCTGCAGGCTCGGGGTAAGCATTACCGTATGCCCGTACGAGGCTTTGCAGCTTTTCTTGAGGAAGCCGATATTGATTGAGAGACAGTTGAACAGTCGATCAATGCAGGAGTTAGAGTAGACGCTTCCGTGTTCATCTCACTACAATGAACACATACTTAGGGTGCATCGTCTTCCTTCTCCTTCCCCCTCTTCCCCCTTTTCTTCTACCCATCTCAGCCGTCTCCCCCTTCTTCGTCCTTTTCTCTCTGTCGACCTTGACGCCGCCCGAGACGGCCACTACTCCTCTCTCAGGGAGACGACCGTCACAAAGATCGGTAACATCTAGTGTTTCTTGTTTCGTTCAACTCTTGATCTTGAAAAGCAAATAGACGGGAGGCGAGTGAAGAAGCTTCTTCGAAGTGATAAACTTTTGATCTCTTCTCTGAATCCCCTTGCAACTTCCTCTTTTCAACAATGTCTTCTCCCTGCACCCTCGAGCTCGTGAGTGAGCCCGTTTCGAAGCCGCGTCGAGGGCGAAAGTCACATCGTCTTGATGGGGCTACGGTAGCTCGTTGCTCGCGGCTCTTCGCCTCGACGAGGCGATCGGTGCGGCGGTCGGGGCGCCACACGACCGGGGGGAAGGCCTCATCGTTGTCGTCGTGCGCCTCCACACGGGTCTCCTCGCACACGCGAATTCGCAGAATTCGCGCGGTATTCCGCCGCCTCGCCGCCCCTCTGGCTGGGTCGGAACGGCCATCGTGCACTAAAGGAGAAGGATGAAGACATGAAGACAAGTCAGACATCGATTGCCACCAGCTTCCGCACGATCTTCCACGAATTTCACTCCAAGAGACCGGGTTAAAGCTTGCATTCCTCTGTCTCTCTCCCTCCTTCACCTCCAGTTCTACGAGTCGTCTTTTGGCCGAAGGCGAGGCCACGGCGGGTTTTGCGATCAAACAAAAAAGACGCAGAGATGGTCGAACGACAAGCTCGCCTCGCCTCTGCGACATTTCTAGTCGGTTTGTTTGGCGCGAGTCCTCGCCCGGCTCGCCGAATTCTCCCCTTACGAATATCTCTCTCGCCCCTTTTGTGCAGCTTCAAAAAGTCGATCGACCAAAGATCCTCCTCTCGGAAGAGAGCTTGAGTGGCGAGAGAGGGACTTTGAAAGATGAAGGAGGGCAAAGGGAAGAGAAGGAAGGAAACACGCCGTGTTTTGTGTACCTCCTCTCGGGCTCTCCGTGTATACAAGGCGAGAGGAAGAGAGAACTACAGTAGAGCGACGAGGGGCTGAGGAAGAGAGGGAGGAGGAGGGAGGAGGAGGGAGACGCGACGACGACGAACGAGGTCGAGCAGTCTTTACTCTCTATTCTCAAGCACCCGTGCTCTCTCTCTCCGCGCGCGCCGTCCACCGAGGCGCCTCGCGCGTTCTCGCCCCCTTCTTGTTCGTTGTGTTATATGCACGGCGAGGAGAGAGGAGGCGAGGCGCTCGCGCCAAACTGTGGACAGAGGAGATTCTCGAGGGCCGCTGTCCCTCCACCCTTCTTTTGCCCTTTTCCAACTTTGGCGTGACGCGCCGAGAGAGTCGCTTTCTCAACTCGTTCAAGACGTTTGCGTGCGCGCGCGGTCATTTTCATCACGTTCGGTGTTCCGCGCCCGACGACGCGTTCTCGAGACAGGTCTTCTTCTTCTCGGGAGTGTGTGTAGCCTGTCGCCCCTTGTTCCCCCTCTTTCTCCTCCTTCTCCTCATCGGCGGGCTCGTTCCCATTTAATTTTTTTGGTCATTCACGAGGAGAAGGGGCAACTCGTCGTATGCGTGAGACCTCTGGCGGGAAAGGTCCACTCTTTGGGAAGAAAACGGGAAGAAGAAGAAGAAGAAGACGGACGGCAAGAGTGCAGTTGACTCTCTTCTCTCTTCAAGGTGAAAAGGCACGCGCAGAAGCGAGAATTACCTGTCTCCTCTCTCTCTCTTATTGTTAAGAAGAATGTAAGCAGGGAGAGGCAACTCGAGCAATCGACTCGTGACTTTTCGTTGCAGACGCCCGATTTTGAAAACCTTCTTTCTAGCTGGTTTCAACTTCATTGGACCAGAACTGCGTCTCCAAATTTCTCTCGCTGAACGACGCTACGAAGCGTCTTCCTCCTGATTCGCGTTTGATCAACCTTCAGAAGGGGGAAGAAGGGGAAGGAGAAGAGGCAACTCCTCTGACTTTGGCGCTGCTCTCTTCTCCTCAGATAAAACCCTCGGGCACCGTCTCCCGCCACTCTGCTTTCTTTGTGTTCAAGGGTGCTCCTTTTATCACAGACTCGGCGAGCGTCTTTCGTGGCCATGGCCCCTCGTCTAACACTAAGCGACACCATTTTCTGTTGCTTCACGAAGACCGAAGGAGGCGAAGGAGAAGGAGGCGGATGCTCGCGAAGAAGGAGAAGAAGAAGCGGCTCGCAGACCACTTCGACGGGTTAAAAAAGCCGCAGCAGCGCTCTGCACTTTTCGTTGCCTAAAATGTGCACTTCGGTGCGGCGAAAAGCCTCGCGCGAGTCCTGTTCGCTCGGCGGCGCATCTCAAAGCTCTAGAAGATCCTGGAGCGTAAACTCAAAGGTCTCTTCGATCTCGCGTAGCTTTCCTTGAAACACTGTAAGCACAAACATAAGACGTCTCCTGAAACTTACTCAGAACGGGTTGTCGTCTTCAATAAGCGTGACCGGTCGTGCGTTGTCTCTCGACTAGTCCTCCGGTTCCCCGTTGCTACGGCTGATTTCCAAAAAAAGGTTGAATCCAGAAAGTCTTCCCTTTCCCTTTTTTGTCGTCATCCAATGATTTCGGGAGTCGTGACGTCGAGCGGCGTCGCAGGCGTCGTCAGGGATCTCCAATAATTTTTCCTCTTTGGATGCCGTTCTCAGCTGTCGAATTGCGCAAAAGTTGCCAGGCGGCGTCGTCTGGCTTCCAGCCACCAAAATGGCAACTCCGCTCACGGCCTCATCTTTCTGGTTTCACGTCGCTTAATTCGCTGCTTCGAGGATGCAAGCACAAAGTGCAAGGGGACAGATGACACCGTAACCCGCTTGCGGAACCCGCTCGAAGGGACACACTCCGCCTACCGTAATCTGCGGGGAGCTTCTCTTCGAGGGGCCTCCGGGCGCTTTTCTCGTTTGTCCTTTGCGCAAAAGCTCCATGGTCGTCCTCGGTGGGGGCCAGAGTGCGCCGAATTCGCAGAAGTTTCTGGCTCATACGCGTTTGCTCCACGCTTGATGCTTCTTACTGTAGACGATGCTTAGAGGAAGAGAAGTAGAAAGTTGTTGCCCGTTGATGGCCCGCAGGGGGTGGCGTCGTAGTCCCTCCCCTTTCCCTCCTCCTCAGCCTCCCTCCGCCCCCCTCTTCAAAGGGAAATCGCTGTCCAACATGGTTTCAATCCGCAACTTGGACGCCTCTCGGTGAAGTTGTCCCCTCCTCCATCTTCTCTGTTCTGTAGCCGTTTACTGATAGGTGTGTGTTGTCGGGAACGGACACTCTGACCTGCCGCTACACTTCAAGGTACTCGTTCTTCAGTCTCTTCTCTCTCCCTTCTCCTTGTTGTCCCTTCCTTTGTCACAAGAGAGAGGCTACGCACATGCCCCGGTCGTCGGCTTACGTCAATGTAGCAGTTCGAGTTTTGTGTCCTCTTGAGGATAAGGGGGAGTGAAGGGGACAGGGAGACGAGAAGTCAGAACTCTCTCCCTCCTCCCCGATCAACAAGGAGGACTTGCAGCAAACATCTCACTGGTTTTACAGCGCGCCCTTGGGGGTCGACGGGCTTGTGCAACTCACTCGCAGGTTACGGTAGATGACTTTCGACACTCTTCGGAGTGAGTGTGTTTCGTGGCGAAAGTTGCTGTGCTTTGGTATCCCCGGGGGCCATCCGAGGGAGGAGGGGCTGCAGCCGTTTGCCGCACGGCTGGTACCCGCGGGCCGGTCGTCAGGGCGAAGGGCGGGCGTGCTTTTTTATCGTATTGTTTACGTCTCACCCTCAGGGGTCTCGGGAGAGGAGGGAGTCGGGGCGGAAGAGAAGGAAGGGGAGAAGAAGAACGAGGTAGTGCAAGCGGTCTCAGACAAAAAGTGTGAGGCGACCGCGATCTCAATAGACGTGAGTGTGGCAGGAAGAGCAACAGCGGCGACGGCCTCTCCCTCTCCCGTCTCCCCTTTGCCCTACTCTCTCCTCGATGGACACAAAGCGGCTACACACTTTCCGAGCGACAGACGCGTCAGCGCCATTTCACATCAGCTGAAGACGGCGGCGGCGCGGCCTTCGTGGCCGTCTGCCGCCGCCGCGGCTTGTATGATAAGGCCACAATGCTCCCTGGTCGCCCCTCCTTCTTCAACCCTGATCTTCCGGAAACGAAAACCGATTGGCGTGAGGCCGCCGGCAGTCCGGGTGGAGTGTAATGGAAGAGGGAAGGGGACTAGCGAGCTCGAGATCCGCGCTTCGACCGCCGGCCGACGGTGAGTATGAACCCGCGGCGGGTCGAAAACCTGTCGGCGAGCGAGGCGGCGAGGGACAGCGGCGTGGTCGAGCGCGAGGCGGCTCGTTCCAGGAAAAAGAGACTCTGTTTGGGCACGATGAAGAGGAGACAGATCAAGGCTCATCTCTCCAGTCTTCGCCTCGCCATTCTCGCTGCTCGTTTCAGAGAATCTGCGGCAACCCCACCGACCTTCCCCTTCCTGCCCCAGCCCCCTTCGCAATTCCAGAAGGCGGCCGCCCCTCTTCAGAGAGGAGGCGGTCACGGGGGGCTCGGTGTAGCCGCTTGCGCCCCCCCGCTTCGTATTGCCTCTGCCTTTAGTACTCCCGCTGAGAGAGGCCGGCAGCGGCGGCGGCGGCGATGGGGAGCCGGGGAGAGAAGCGCCGAGGACAACGCGCCTAGACTCTAGTTTGCACTAGTTTCATATCTCTCTCGGCGCTCCTCCTCGGGACGCGCGCGGGGCTGTTCAGCCTCGCCTGCGTGGTGGTGCTCGCTCTCTCGGCCCGAGAGAGAAAGAGACTTCTCCCTCGCCTCGACGTGCCACGTCTCCACCTCCTCCCGCTCTCCGTATAGTCCCTTGCTCCACCTTCGTCTTCTTCTCCTTCCTTCCTCTTTCTCCTCTCCCAACTCGCACTTTTTTTCGGTCCTCAGTTGCGATACGCGCTATCAGCCATTGTTTGCCGCTTTTGCTTTTGAGCACTTTCTGATTCCGCTCACTTTTTTGTGAAGAGCTTCTTTTCGAAGAAGAAGAAGACAGACCGTAGGTGATGGTTCCGCGTGTGCCCTCAATGACTAGTTAGGAAGAGGGAGTGGAGTCGCCGCGCCGCGCGCCCCGGCCACCTCGACCATCGCTGAGACGTTTCAAGAGACAAGATGGCCGACGTGTCCCCCGTGTATCTCCGTCGCTCCCTGCTCGGGGGATCTCTCCCTCCCCTCTCCCCCTCAGCCTTGAGACGTCCCTCTCAACGTGTCGTCCGCCAGGCGATGGAGAGAGGCGACGACGTCGTGTGTGGCCTGATTCCACCTCGAGACGGGACTCTAGTCAAGAGTGGCTTGTAGGAGATCGACAACGTCTACAAGACCGATCCATTCTCTGACTAAAATTTGTGGCCGGAATGACCTTGAGACGGCGACGGTCAGGGGACCTGTAGCGAGTTGAGGCAGCGCGTCGTCGCAGTCAGGTCTCGCAAAGGGCGTCGAGATGGTGAACGTGGAAAGGGTCAAAAGGGGGAAGAAGACGACGACGAAGAGCAAGTGCAGGTGTCGGAAGAAGGCCGAGGTAGGCGACCACTCAGGCGAGGTCAACCTCCCCCTTCACTCATCATCCTTGAACAACTAGAGTCTAGGCAAAGAGGCCGCCGATCAAGTCAATACATCTCGGTCATGCACACGCCTCTCGCGCCCTCTTCCTTCTCGTCTTCGCGCATGTTGCCTGTTCGCGTCTCCCCCTTCCCCCACAGCTCCCACTCCTGAATTCTTTTTCTCGTCGCCAACCACCCTGCAGGGGGAGGAGGCGGAGCTGATCGCGCGATCCGGGAAGCGGGCAACCCGCCCCTCCTCCGAGAGCCCACCGTGTCGCCAGTTGGTCGGCGGCCGGCGCGGCCGTTTCGCCTTGCTGCCCCGCTTGTTGACGGCCTGATAAGTCGCCCTCCCCCTCCCGCTCGCCCTTCTCCACTCATGCGCCTTCTCCTTTCTTTTGCGACACTCGCGCTCTTGTCGGACGACACAGCGGCCACGACGGCCGTCACCCGCCGCACATGCGGGTGCGCGCGCGTCTCCTCGCTCTCCTCTAGGCCGATCACCTCGGGTTACGGTATCCCTCTTGGTTTTCTTCGTGTCGAGAGCACTCGTCGACCGCGACGTTGATGTGCTTCGTGTGGGGGTCGCGAGGAATTCGTCCTGGAAGTGTTGCCGGGGCCGCGAGAGAAGAGAAGACTACGGTGGAATTTGCAGGCGCTCTGATCGAGGGGAGAAGAGATTGAAGAAGGCGGAGACGAAGGAGGAATCACGGGTGGAAGTGGAGAAGCAGGAAGAAGAAGAGGTTCAACTCCTTCGATCATGGACTTGGCACCCGCGCTGTCACCTCAGGTTCGTCGTCAGCTTTTTTCTCACGAAATTCTTTTTCGTCCCTCCAACCACCGAGTTTGAACAAAAATATCGATTCTACAAAAAGGCGGGTGCAATCGTCGACAAGTTATAGCAAGTTCCTCACTCGGGCTGGCAGAGAGAGGAGAGAGAGAGAGGAAGAGGGGGCAGAGAGGCGTGAGTGGTTCATTGGTGATGAGGCGGCTCGCCCGCTGCCACGGGTAGACGCCGTCGTGGCACACAGCGAGTTTTCGGGTGAAACTTGATGCCGACGGGCAAAAGACGCCAAGAGACCAACGGCTTCTCCTTCGTTCATTGGGAAATGACGCAAAAAGGGAGAGAAAGGGACTTCGGACTAGGCTGTGTTATTGCTCGTTGAATGTGCTCCCATCTCAATTTCGTTATTGCGCAGTTTTATGAAAAACACACGAGGATTTTGATCCCCGTTGCGAAGCTCAAATGAAGTTTGAGTGTCTGGGGGCAACACTTCTCTTCTCTAGATGCACACGTAGCTTTGTGGGCCTTGAATAGGCTGGCTGTAAACATTATTCCATTGCATTCAGTCTCAAGCTATAGTCATGACCCTGCAGGCATCAACAGCATCGCCAGACGTTGACATGGAGATCATCGAGGTGGTCGACGACGACTTAGCCGTGGCTGGCTCGTCGAGCTCGCAGTCCCTGGTCTCATCCACATCTCAGAATCCAAGGTGCCATCCTCTTCTTTGTGAAGAATACCTTGCAGACGACGACGAGCGCGTCGCAACCTCATCTGCGCGGTCTGCGTCGAAGAACGACAAGCAGCGGGCATTCACTTCGGATGTGCCGCTTGTGCAGCGTGCGCGGCATTCTTTCGCCGAAGCGTCGCCCTCCAACGCGTCTACATCTGCACCTGCATCCAAGGCAGTCAGTACCGTTTCTCTCCTCTTTCATTACAATCATAATAGCCCTTCTGACAAACAAGTTGTACCCATTCAATCCATTGCGTGCTTTTTCCCTCGGTGTGAGATGTGTCCTTCTCAGTTCTCACCCAGAGGTCACGTTGTTCAAAGCTGACAAGCAAAGAAGTCGTGAGAGTCCTCATTACCGTCATCCACCTTGCGATGAATGCCCCATTTCCTCCCCTTCCTCTCGCGCAGTCAGCCGACTTCAGGATGAGCGGCCCACTCTCTCGGGCTCCCCTCAAGTCCCGCAGGCGAAATTCCTCGAAATTGGGCGCTTTCGACGAATTATTATTGCGACATTTGGTGGTGTAGTCATTTGTGGTGTGAGATCAGAGTCTTCTCTGCCTTGATCTGAAGACTCCACATGGCCTTAGGCTACAGTATCCCCCTCTCCTCGCGAGACTAAGACGAGATGTTCTTTGCAGGCTCGACACCAAACACGAACTGCAAGTTCTGTCGCTTCCAGCGATGTGTGAAAAGCGGAATGCGCGAGAACGGTGAGTCTCTTCATCTCTTTGTCGCCTTCTTTAATTGCCACCTTCAACGTTCATCGGCTTCGAAAAAGAGAAACACTCCCAAAACGTCTTTTTCTTCTTCATGTTTCCCCGATTCTCAGTCCTCTAAACACGCACGACTTCTCTCTTCTGAGACGTGACAGGGGAGAGAGGAGAGTGGAGGGGAGACTCTCCCAAGTAGCCGGAAGAACTTCACATTACACTCTCGCCTGTGACCTTCAAGGACATTGAAATTTCAGAAGTACAAGAGAAGCGCAACGGCAGTTCCGAGCCGATTCGACCGGCTGTGCCTCGAGATGTGGTTCCACGAGAATACTACCAGGTCCGTCTTCTTCTCCTTCTTGTTGCCAGTCGGCGGCTGTCTCCCCCTACTGTAGTCCTAGAAAAAAGAGAAGATCAGTGATCGAAACGGATGTTTGTCAGTGAGCATCGAAGACCATGGGGAACGGGATGACTGTGTAACTTTCCGGCGGAACGCCTGAAGGTTTCTTCTTCTTCGTCGATTGACGGCGTTCCTTCCTCTTCTCTTCCCACTACACTGTTCGCGAGTGACAAAGTGTTGATGGGCGAGTAGTGACGGAAGAGTCTAGGCCGAGAGTCGGAGCCTTTTTCTTGCAACTTCTTTTTTTTTTCTTGCAACTTCTTTTTTTCTTCGTCGACGGGCCCCCGTCAGATGAGAAAGAGCAGTCGACTTCAGAGTCGAGGGGAGAAGAGCGAGGGGCCAGCCACCGTCTCCTTCTCCTCCTCCTCCTCTCTCTTTCCAAGACGCTTCGCCCCTTTCCTCGAGTTTTGATGAAGGGGCTGGCGAGCGGTTGTAACAGGGAAGGAGACGACTCCCCCCTCCTCCTTCGTCTCGAACGACTAGATTCTACTCGCGGTGGTCGTTTCTCTTGGGTCTTCAGACTAATAGGCGACTCTCTGAAACACATAAACATCGGGGTGCAGACTAATATTTAGGCCTCGAAGAGAGAAAAGAGAAGATGAAGAAGTCAACTTCAGGTGGAGATGACGGTGCTCGACGAGGCGATGACCCTTACACGGAACGCCCTCAGTGAGCGACACAACGCCTTCACTCGACTGAAGATTGTGCGTTGGCCAGGGATTTCGAAGAAATCCACATTTCAGCAAGATCAATACTGGCCACGACAGTCCTTCGCACAAGGCCAAGTGTGCATCGAGGTGACCGAGAGACCAATCTTCATGAGATTCCTCAACAACTCCCATCTCGGCAAATGCATCGATGACATCGATTTTGTCCGTATTTGTATCCTTATCCCTTCCTCTCAACAGTCATTCAAGAAACTAATCCAAGCATCTTCAGGAGTCGGTGGCGAAGGAGATCTTCCTGCTTTGGATCAACATCGAGGAGACGAAGACCACAATGCGATGTGGCGGTGTTCAGTTGAATCGGGCTGTGCAGCTGGACGAGACTTACCTCGAGGTGGACGAACGCTCCATGGAGGCCTACTTGAACACTTGCCCTGTGCCCGTGAAGGACGTCGACAAAATCGCCCGGTAAGACTCTTACAGTGAAACTCTTAGAGGTGTACTGTACTCGAAAGTGGCAAGAGAAAGTCTTTGAAATCGCTTCAGTAGAGCCCTCTCTCTATCACGTGCAGAGTCTTGCAAAGGGGAGAGGATAGAAAAGGGGGCGGCGCCCGGTTCGAATCGCCATTCGAGGGTTACGGTAGCGAGTGACTGGCGTTTCCTTTTCGGTCGTTCGCTTGCAATCAATTCGAGAACTGTTTCAAAGCACCTGTTTTAGCACCGGACGTTGACTATAACCATGCTAGTTAAAGATGCATGAAAGCAGCATAAACAAGGGTCTAGAGGAAGGGAAGTAAAGAAAGGAGAACGAGGAACTTGCAGGTTGATCCTCCCTGTCTTCATCCACCATACGAGGACCGTGTCGAGGACGATGCAAGCGGCTCGACTCTCAGAGCTTGAACTTGTCGCCATCTTCCAGCTTACGGCCTTCTATGCCTGTAAGTTTTTATTGAGCAGATGTGCTTTTGAAACAAACCTCTCTCTCTGCAAAAACTGACGAGATGATTTCAGTGCCGTCTTGTGCCAGCGAGAGCACTCGCCAGAAGATGTTCGACCTGAGGACGAAGGTGATGAAGGAGCTGACGGCGCATTATGAGAGTGTCCACATCCCCGCTCTCACGCGTCTCGACTCTCTCATGCACATCATCAGCATCCTCAGGGTAAGTCCACCTTTTTGCTAAGAGTTCCCTCGTTCGCCTTCGCACTCTTCAGCTTCCAAGTACCCCTTTTCAGGAGCAGCTCTTCATGACTCGCGAGTTGATCTTCTATCTCATCGTCGCGGGCCAAGGAGGAGATCTGCGTCTATCAAAGATGGACATCTACCTGCACATTTCCGACTTCGGCACACTCATCCGAAAGAACTTCGAGCTGGCTGCCTGGAAGCAGGCCATTCAGGAGCGGGAGATCAGGTAGCTTCTATTTTTCGTGCTTCTTTTCAATGTCTATTTGTATCCTGATGTGTTTATTGCAAGAGCTTCTTTCAGTCGAACGCTGAGCCGACAGCAAACGACGACCACGGACAGCCGCGAGAGCACCCCGACAGCTTCCTCCTCATGCTCTTCTGGCGACGAGGCCCTTTCAATTGCTTCTCAGTTCTTTGCCGAATCCTCCTCCTAACCAGGAGTCTAGAGAAATCGGCCAATCCACAAACTTCTAGTGCCAGTATTTGACTTCTCCTCCTCTCATATTTTGTAGTCTTGTTGATTCTTTCTGTTCATCTTCTCCCTCCCCGTTTCGGGCACATGCAGGTCACACATATCCTTGCAGTTTTTCTTCTTCCTCCGCAGAGTTCTAGCCGATATAGTTCTATACGAAGAGATTTCTATTCCTTCTCCCACATATTTTTTATTTGGTGAAACATGAGAAAAACGGACAGAATACGAGCAAAGCAATGAAAAGCAAAAACAATACAAGGTTCAAAGGTTTCTAATAACCCCTATTATTGTGATCTTTTTCTTTATTTTCTTTTTATTTCCATGGAGACTCCGGTAGACTGAATAGAGACGAGACAAAGAAAGGCCAAGCACGTGTTTGCACATATCTTCGTGGTTAATAAATATTGTGCCATTCTAGCTCCTCCATCTCTTCCTCAAGAAAAGTATGAGACTCCAAGCTTATTTCCGAACAGACAAATTTTTTTTGGAGTATTTATCCACGGGCATCTCTTGTGGGCGAGGGACGGGGGAAGGGAGACGCGTCTTCTCTCTTCTCTCGACGTCTAGACGAAACTGCAACAAGAGTTGAGGTTCGAGAGTAGAAGGCGCACGCGGAGACGGGCCGGCCCTCGTCGTCGTACATCCGGCCGCCCTTCATCTTCGCCACCTGAATGCTTTTGTCTCTCTTCATTCAAGAGGGAACAGACATGATGTCCCACTGGCAGGTCCTCGTTGGCGCGGGCCACCGCCGAGCTGGCTCGTGAGGGGTGCTAAAACTTCTCTTTCCTGCATCTTGGCCAACTCTCCAACCTTATCCAGGTCGATGGTCTTCTCCTTCTGAAAGCTATTGCTGCTTTGAGAGGAAGCTAACCTTAGCCGTCTTGAGTGGCGAGTTCGACGGCACCTTCTTCTCTGGGAACTGCGTCTTCTGCGTTGTCGGCATCTGCAACTTTTTCAGTTTTTCATAGCCTCAGCCAACCATGATCGTGTCTGCTTGCGTTTGCGTCTAAACCAATGATGCTCTCTTCTTTTATGTTGCGTATAACCTGATCGTAGTTCACCTTGGGCTGGCCGTCGTTCTTCTTCGGCGGCTAAAACTTTTCCTTTCTCTTTCACTCTCAACACAAACGTTGAACACAATGGGACCGCTCTGGAGGGCCGGGTCGTCCTCGGGCTCGTCGATGGCCGGGATGTAATTCAACTTTTTGTCCTCTGAAAAATCTCTAATCGATCTCTTCTTTCATGCGTACTTTGCGCCTTGGTGCTGTTCCGCTTTTTGCGCTCGCGGGCGCTTCCACTCGACGTTCCCTTCTGTCCCTGACGGCCGCTCGACGAGCCCGTCGGCGCAGCTGCCTTGTTAGACGCCGACGAAGACTGATGCGGATGCTGCATCTCGCCTGCTCAATTCTTCTTGAAAGTCTCGAAGACCCACTTGTTCCCTCTTCTTCGCCGGGGTCCTTGATTGGCGGCAGTGGTCCCTTCTTCTTGCCTATGCACAACGTCTGCAAGCAGAGCGTTCACTCCTTTGACACTTCCGTTTCGTGTGGCAAACGGGAATCTGTTTGTTTATGTAGGAAGCATTTGACAGGACTTTTTGCTCAATGCCACCACCACGCCATCACAAGGCGCCATTCATTTCGTGCTTGCACCAAGCATTGACAGTCGTATGAGCCCAGAATGTCTTCGCAGTTCGATTCAGTTATGCTCCAATTTTGAGTTTTCTTGAGTCGACGCGTATTTGTTGATGATTTGCAGTATCATGACTTTGCTGCGTTCTTTAAAGCACTTGGCCAAGACACCGCTTGCGCTTCAGCCGTGCACAGCGGTGCGTCAGCGGTTCACCATCACCGGCACAAAACTGCCCCAAACCCATTGAGCTTCGCTCTTCTACTCCTCTTCTTTGGTTCTCTGGGTGCTCACCGTAATACTCAAAGAGAGAGTGGCGGCGAAACCGGCGAGCATCAGGCCACCGCTTATGATGTCCATCTGAACCTCCTTTTGATGGAAGGAGAAGGAGCAAACGAGCCTGTCAAACAGTCCTCGGTGTCGACTCGCGTGTGAAATGGTCTCGCTTTACGCTCCTTGAATGATTCAAAGTCATTGCAGCTCAATGCAAACGAGTCTTTTTTTCTCTCAAGAGATGCTCATCTATTTGTCTTTCTTTGTCAGCGTCCACATCGCATCACGTTGGGGGCAAACAATTCATTAACTGTGATCAAGAGTGCACGGAAAAGAAACTTGAAGACCAACGCCTGAAGTGGCTAGTTCGAGTCGATAGCCACTCTGATGGGCAACATTTGAAGAGGTTCTGAAGACTCGAGAACTAGAGTGGTGCAGACCTTTTTCATTCTTCGCCTGACTAGCAGCCCGACGAAGGTCACGGCGCATGTAGAACTCGACGGCACTCGCCGCGTAGCCATCACACAACGAGTTGGTCGCTGTTCGTACTCGATCTCTAGAAGCATTCCTTCAGGAAGATAAGTCTCACATAAACCAATCCACAGTAATCAGCAGTGGAATGTCCGTGGTGGGCAGTCCGAGTGCCGAGAGAATGACGAGGATGGACACCAAGCCGGCTGGCACCGAGTTGAGACCAATCGAGGCTAACGAGGCAGTGAAGCTGGAACTTCTCTTCTTGCCCTCGAAGTCTCACCTAATAGTCAGAATCTCGGACCAAGTGAGAGTGATTCCATGTAATTGGGCAATGAAGACGCAGGCGACGGCCTCGTAGGTCGAGGTGCCGTCCATGTTGATCGTGCTTCCCAAAGGGAAGACGAAACGAGAGATTCGTTCATCAATTTTCAATGTTTCTTCAGCACATTCCATCGAGACCGGCAGGGCAGCGCCACTAATAGTTCGCCTCCAAACAAGTGAAGACTTTGAACCTCGAGGCAGTGCCGAAGGCTGTGACAAAGGTCGGAATGAGGGCCCTGGCAACTGTGAGGGGATTCTTCCGTGTGAGAAGGAAGTAGAAGGTTGGCAAGGTGACAAAGCCGTGCAAGAGGACGCCGGCGATCACTGTCGCCACGTAGACGAGCAACGTCTGAAAGTTACTATTCGAGCAAGCTGGGGCAAAGCAAACTAAATATCAGTCGTTCACAAAACTGTGAATTCACTAGAAGAAGGCTTTTGCTTACCCTGGCGGTCCCTGCAATATCCTCCACATCGATGAGAGCACCCGTGATGAGTGAGACTATGCCTAGTGGAGCCATCCTGGCAGTTAATGGAACTCTTTCAAAATCTTTCCCACCACATGAGCTGTTGGATCCATCCGAGGATGACCGTGTCGAGTGCGTCGAAAAGTTCTGCGAGGATCTTCGCCTTCTTCCCTGTCTGAAAGGCTTGGTCGCTCTTCTTCCAAGACATTTCTTACCTGAGCGACGACAATGCCGAAACCCGTGCAGAAGACGATCACACCTCAACTTCCATTTTCAAAAAAGTTCTCCTTTCAAACCGAGAATGTTGATTCCCTCCGAGAGTTTCACTTCTTTATGTCTCTCGGTAGCCGAGGATCCCGTCACATTCACGGTCTCGTAGGTGGTCTGTGAACGTGAGAAAGTGGCTTGGATGATATTCGCTGGGAACATGTTCCTGAAGCGAAAAACGCAATGCGAGAGCAAGAGAGAGATTATGGTAATGGCTCTTGAGTCATCGATGGTGCCACTCACCTGAACATGTCGAGGGTGGCGTCGAAGGCCGTCACGCCTTGCTGCGCTCGCACAAAGGGCTCGTGTGGTGGAGTGCTGAAGTGGCCGGGCTTGATCGTCAGCACGAGCACCATTCCCAACTGAAGGAAGATCTGAAGAAAAGGCAGAAGCTCACAGTACTAGCCAAAGCGGCCGTGCAGCAGTAATAAGCCAGCGAGATCAAGCCGATCTTTTTCGAGTTTGCTGCGTCCATTTGAGACAGAGCTGGAAATAGTCTTTCAAAGGGTCTAGAAGTCTCGACGGACAAGCGATGACCGAGGTGAAGACGAGAGGGAGGATCATCATCCTCAGCACCTGCATGAAGATCTCTCCCGGGAAGGTGATCGCCTCGTACAACTCGCCTTCTGGTTTCATACCCGCTGCTCTGAACACATGGCCTCAACAAAAAGCCTACCGAAGTCCGAAACCCAGAAAGAAGCCGAGGAGAACGGAAGAGATGGTGAGGATTAGCAGAAGATGCTTCTTCGCTCGTTTCCTCATGCGTCGCATGGCTTCTTGAAGTTTAGTGAATGAGATTCCGAGTTGCATGATGGCACGTGGGGATGGTGAGGGAGGTCGAAGGAGAGTCAGAGAGATATAGGGAAGAGGAGGAACCGAATCAAGTTCGAAGCGATTAACGGTGAGTGCGGTTGTTGACTAGTCAGGTCGATGGTTTCAGTTCCAAAGTTGCCAGGCAAACAGCGCGGCGAGGCAACTGAGAAGACGAGGAGGAGGCCGAGGTGAAAGAGCGGCTCATCAATCATGATTCTCATCAAAGTCGATGAGGCTTACAACGAAGGACGCCGACATGGTCTGACTGATTTTGGTTGTTCTCACGACTTTTGCAGGACTATAGCGGCGCTTTCGTGATTGAAGAGCTTTCTGCAACGTCTACAACCGCAGACTGCAATTATCGAAAAGTTTTTCAAGGCTTCTGTCAAACTCTTGAGAGACGGCGCCAAGAGATTGTAATCAGGTCCGGCACGCGCTGACGCAAGAATCTTTGTTCAATTTTAGCGGCACACTCATAAAATAGATCACCACACAGTCGTGTATTTGGCAGATTCGAAAAGGAGAGAAGCTGAACTAGAAAAGAGGAGGGCATCGACAGACGGTTCGATTCAGACTTGACAAGGGCAAAGAGTAACGTCGACGAAACGAACTCTCCTCCCTCTGCTTTTGCCTCTTTTGCATGATCCTCCTCTGGCGGTGACACACTTCTCCCTTGGTCCCTTCTCGCGGCCCTTCATTTGACTCTCAGGCAGGAACTGGCAAGAGCTTGCCGGGATCGCCTGTGGGGAAGCTTCCAAACAAATTCTTGAAAATCATACATGCATAGGATTTTTCATTGTTACGAACCGCCGTCCCCAGGTGAGTCGCGCATTCCTCCCTCCTCTCACTGCTTCTCGATTCAGACAAAGGAAGTGAAAAGAGAGAAGGGAAGAGAGGATGCAACGCGGCTCTTCTGAGGGACTCCCCGACCATCGGGCGCAGGCTGAACTCCTCAAATTCGTCGACAAGGTTTGTGTCCCTTCACAGAGATGCCCCTAGGTGTTGACGCCGCGAAGGAGCGTTGGGGGCGAGGAGGCGGTCGCCCGTCTCGACGAGTGGATGCTCGCAACTCGAGAGGCGGTCGCCGCCTTCAACAGGATCCGCGGCAGGATGTGTGTCTCTCTCATTGAAGGACGAGTGTCCAGGAAGCTGCCGTTGAACAAGCGCTGGGTGGAATACGCGTTGAACAAGGAAGAAGGGGTTGTCGCCTGGAAGAAATTCGCCTTCATCGAACAACGTTTATTTCCATCAAAGAGGGAGATGGGAGCAGGACTGGCAGAAGAGCGTGAAGAGGAAGAGGAGGAGGAGAGCATGCAGAAAATCCGCATCCAAGAGAGCGGACAGCGAACGGAGAGTGAGGGAAGTGCGAGGATGAGGGGGGACACCACGCCGGCTCAGTCGGTGAGTTGAAGGTTAAACGAGAATGTTCAAGGAGGAGAAGGAGGACATGGACGACACCTTCTCCATCATCACTCCGAGTCGACGCGTCAAGATGGTTCGAGTTGAGAGGGGAGAGAGGTCTCCTGACAGAAAAGCATTGACTGCGCCGTCGTCGACATGGACATCTCGGAGACGGAGCAAGACGAGGACTTCTTCAATGAGGACATGGAGTTGTGCACTCCGACGCCGCCCAAGGCCGAGCCTCGCAGGACGCGCAGTCGCTCCAAGCTCCGTTCTCGTGCGTCTCGGCTCCTTCTGACAGCCACTTGCAGTTCATCCTGAGAGGGCATCGAAGCAGCTTGCCGTGCAGTCTCTTGGGTGAGTGAGGCGAGGGAGGACCACTTCGCAGTGAACTGCGTCGTCTCCCGCAGCGCTGTATTGATGACTCGGCGGAGAAGGAGGAGAGCGTGGTGCCGGACTCGTTGATCGAGAGTCCGAAGGACTACCCCCTGGAATCGAGCACGACGTCCACGGACATTGAGGAAGAGCCAGACAAGAGCATCCCCGCCTGGGCCACTGGTTCGAGAGAGAAACCTCTCGATGGCTTCTAGTGGCGCGCGTGCGCGAGGCGCTGGAGAGACAGCGCAAGATGTCGGCCGAGACGATCTTCGGGGAGCTGCCGACGGTCCGTCTCGAGCGCATCTTCAAGGGTTTCAACCACAACGCGTCGCCGCTTGCCGATTGGGCGCGACGACGCACGCGTCGCCTTTGCTGACACTCTCCCGTATCCAGATAAAGCCTACTTCATTGTAAAGAGCTCAATACATCCACCCTGAGCACGCGACATTGGCTTTTAGTCAAGCATTTCTCTTCTCTTCGTTTCTCTAATAAGAATCTGCGAGAGGGCCGTTCAGTGCAAACTCTACAAGGCTATGGCATTCGGTGCAGCTTCTCTCCCCCTCCCTTCACCCCTGCCTCTTTTGCATGATCCTCTCCTGGCGAGGGCACAATTCCCTCACGAGACTCGTTCAGGGCGTTGCGTAACTCTTCCCCTCTCACGTGCTATTGACTTTCTTCAAAGTATTTCTGATTTCCTATTGAATACGATAAGATTCTTGACCAAAAGTCTTGACCTTTCGGGACCGATCTCGTCAGCGAGCACTGGCCTCCTCGCCTTCTTCGCCCAAGAGAGCGATGTCTGGTTGAAAATTTCGAAAATCTTCTTCGGCCGTCTGGAATTTCTGAGAGAGAAACTCTGCTCTTGACCGAATTATCTCAAGCCTTCGCCAAGTTCCTTCTCTCTTCCTTGCTCGGTGTCCCTCGAGTGCATCACAACGTGTAGCGTTCTGATTCCCAAGTGGTTATTTAAACCCCGTCAGATTACGTTTCAGCACCGACTCCTCGAGTCCTCAAGATGTTCTTCAGCCGCTTCGCCTTCCTCTTCGCCCTCTCCATTGTGGCCGCGACTGCTCAGTGGTGGCCGAACACTGGCTATTCCGCCTACGGCACTTACGGCAACTACTACTCCCCGTATTACTCGAACTCCTATGGATACGGCTACAATGGCTGCCGTCCCTGCTCCTACAACTCCGCTTACGGTACCTATGCGTACCCGAGTTATTACGGAAAGAAGTGAGGTCGACAGCCTTCCTCCTCCGCCTTCGTCTTCTTCGTCAACATTCCTCATTCACAAAACTTGTAAACCCTTGAAACTTTCAGCCCCATCTTTTCAGCAGTAATTTCATCCAGATTATCTCTTGTGTTATCATTTTCTGATGAAGCCGTCAAGTAATAAAGTTACTTTCTTCATAAAGTATCTGGTATACTTTCTATACGGAAGGACGGCAATCAAAAGAGGAGTCTGTTCTCAACAGCATACTGCAACTTGTCGAGGGCGGGAGTGCAGGCGAAATTGATCATCGGAGGGGGACCACAGAGGAGGATGGCCGTGTCGTCGCTGGCTGCGGGCAGATTCTCTTGGATCATCTGCATGTTGACAAAACCCGACGAGTAAGTCCATTCGGGCGTCGGTCTATCGACCGTGTACCAGACTCGGAAGCGGTGAGGATATCGCTGAGCGAGTTCTTCCAACTCCGCTCTGAATGAAGTTGACAAATATAAAGTATACTCCACCTGCAGAGAATATCGTCTGGGGTCTGATTAGCAAAGAGTAGAGAGAGCTCTGTGTCATCATGTGGATTCTTCAGAATGGCCGTGATGATCTGAAAGCAAACTCTTTGATACAATATTGATCTTTTGGCAAGAAGTAATTGACTGGGCGGTTTCATTGCTCACAATCAGAGAATTTCCCAAAATAAGCGCATCAACAAAACGCAGATGAACATGTATTTGAGAAGCAAGAAAAAACCTTCTTCTTATCGGCTCACCTGAAGCATGGGGGTGATGCCCGTTCCACCAGCAATCATTCCAACTCGTTTGTAATGTTTCTGAGACGAAAACATCTTGAGACTCTCGTCCACTCACCTCCACAGCCGGTGACTTCTTATCCGCCTTGACGGTGAACTTGCCGAAACCGAGATACGTGATGAGTCCATTCGGGCCACGGAAGTCGATCTCATCGCCGATCTTCAGTTCCTCGAGGTACTGCGACATTTTGCCGCCCTAAAAAGAGTCTTGAAAGGGAATAAGACGAAGCCATACATCAGGGAACTTTTCGTGGACTCCCTTGAAGTAGACCTTCACCATAAGATCCACATAGCCTTGGTCATCGTCACTTGAGACGGGAGTGTAAGGTCGAATGACTAGTTTGCCGTCGACCTAAAAGAGTAAAAAGTGGAGAGAGGAAAACCTTGGCAGTGAGGAAGACGTGCTGACCGACGGGAAGACCGAGAACATGCTGCTTCGAGGGCAACTCGAAGCGGAACTTCCTCGTGTCGTGGCTCACTTCAAACTTCTTCACCAACTTCAACGGGTACTTTGCCGTATCGTCTACCAAAGTTATTGGGAGTTTCTGAAAATTGTTGTTAGTTGCTTGATCACATCTTGTTTGAACACTACAAGCTGCTTTGAAGCTCTCTTACCGGCTTGCTCGCCTTTGCCGCTGCCGGACAAGTCGCACCACCGCCAGTCTTCTTTCCACTAAAGGGACAAACTCCTTCTTTTGACTTCTTGTAGAAATAGAGAATAATGATGGAGGTAACTGCGACGAGGGCCGCCGCCGTCAAGTAGCTCGTCAACTCCGCCATTCCTTCAACAATTGTTATCACAAATCAAAAGAGAGAGCCGGAAGACGCGGTTATAGGCAAGAAGAACCCGGAATCAACGCGAGTGAAAGGAGGAGGAGACCAGGCAAAATACGTGCGAATGCCTTGGCGACCTGTCTTCGGCGCCCGCGCCATCGCGGTCTGGGAAGAGAGCAAAATGGTCTTATCGAAGAAAACGCGTCACCCCACACTACGTAGCGAGGACTTTGGAGAGAGGTGCAAGACCCGGAGCTCCTTGAGTATAGCCCCCTTCAGGCACGTAGCCGGCAAGAAGTGCGGGTCTCCTTCTCGTGCTGGCAGTCAAGAGGGCAAGGAGCGAGGGGGCTTGGCTCTTTCACGGCGAAAAGAAAAAAACTAGCCGACTAGAGCAAACAGATGGTGACGAGAGAGTCACAATGTGACTCATATCAGAAACGAGGAAGAACAGACACAAATCTTGAATCTTTCAGTCTTTTTAGCCAAGAGACGATGTCCTATTTGAGAAAGAATCACGCTTATGAAGGATGGAGGAGGGCGTCTTATTGAAGGCGGGAAGAGGAACCGGCCTGCGACGAGTTCGACGCCACACCTTGGCAGAACACAATGTGAAGAACGTTTTTGTGCTCAGTCTATGTGCCCTCTGCATGACGACCACACACATCATGTGCACAACTCGTCTCCTCGCACAACTTGGCTTTCATTGGCCCGTTTTCGGACCCTCTGCAGTTTGGTTTTTGTAGTCGAGTTTGAAGTTTGCTCTGGCCATCTCTGAGATGAACCACTCCTTTCAACAGCTTATAAAGGCAGAATTAGCAGCATTTTTACGTCCTGCTTGTTATCGAGACCTCGGACGACAGCCGAGGTGAGGAGTGCCAAAAGGCAAGAGGACGAGGTACGACGATCGTCGAGCAAAGCCATAGAAGAGCGAGGGATATGGGAGGTGTCGTGTTCCAATAGACAAGAGAAAGCCCAGGTCTTCGATGAGAAAAGCTTCGGTAAGAAGATTGTGTAAGACGAAGGAAATAAGAGAGAAGGCTTCCTTGCCAAGAGGAAACGGTAGGAGAGCAAGCGGGGTTCTCAAGGATCTAGAGCTTGAAACGCCACGGTTTCGCTTTCTCACAATCAGCTGCAGACAAGGAGGCCTTCTCGTGACTCTCCCTCGGGGGTTTACGATGAAGGCAAGTGCAGAGTCGGAGGGGTCGCATTGCTCAACACAAGAAATTTCTCTTTTCTATACTTTTATTCAGTGGGCGAGTGGTGTGGGGACTGGAGAGGCGGCCGGAAGACGTCCTATGCCGCGCACTCCTGAACAAGCATTGGAGGGCGGAGAGGGGGAGAAACCTTCTTCTCCCCGCCGCCCTCCTCCGGCTTCTTCTCGGGTTCGCCTTCGGGCTTCTTGTCGCCTTCGCCCTCCTTCTTCTCGCCGCCCGCCGCGTCGTCGGGCTTCTTCTCGGCCTCACCCTCGGGCTTCTTCTCAGCCTCGCCCTCAGGCTTCTTCTCGGCATCGCCCTCCTTCTTCTCGCCACCGGCCTCTTCCGGCTTCTT
>JAQIXL010000374.1:0-34327 GCA_034700245.1 Poikilolaimus oxycercus
TCTCATTCGAAAGTTCTCATTCGCGGGTTCGCATGCAGTACGTTCGCATATTGTCAGTTCTCATTCGTTGTAGCGCCTACTGCTCCCTCGAAATAGAGGAGGAAGTTCAGAAGCATTCATGCTGGACAGGAATTCTCTCTCTTTTCCCCCAGAGGCAAGAAATGCTATAGAAGCTGAAGCAAGCAACTTGTGAGTCAATCATTTGTTGAAGGGGAGCGTAAGAACTGGTGACGGAAGAAATCGTGAATTTAGTACTCGCGAACTTGTTTCGACAAAAGTAAATAATGCACAACACTCAAACCCAAGATCTCTTGTCAGTGGTGTTAAAATTCAAAGCGGGTATTTTGCGCAGCATGAAACGGCTAGGTTACGGCAGTCGATCCGCTTCGTGGAAAGCCACGTCGAGGGAAACTTTCTGAACTATCTGAAATCCCATTGTTCGGCTCCACTCGCGAGACAAATGTGGAACCTTCATCAGCGCTAAACGAAACGGCTGATTGATGAAACAATTTTCAACCATCTCAACTTGTGCGACTAAAGACAGCAATTTCGCCAGAATTTCTGCAACGCCAATATCGGTGGATTGCCAGGGAATTTCTAAACAAAGGTCTTCTCGTCTCTGGCACAGAAGAATGATGCGTGGATTTGAGATTGCAGAAGAAGTAGCCATTGCCACTCAGACCAATTCAAAGCTAAAGTTTTGCTTGTAAAACGGCAAACCCCATCGCAATCGATTGAACCCATTTTCGTCACGTGCGCCTTGCTTCGCTGTTTCACTAGCTTCATTTTCGGCTTGAAATCGCGACTTGTCCAGTAGCTCTTTTCGCCCACGATGAGAAAGTGATGAATTGTAAGAAGTGTCACATGTGAGCGTAGCAATTGTTTTGATTCAACTTCAGATTTGTTAATTTGACGAGAAGATAGTGACGGCGAGCCTGAGGAAGTAGTTCAAGAGCATTCTTGTTGGACAGGAATTCTCTCTCTTCTCCCGAGAGGCAGAAGCATCTACGAGAAAGAAGCTGAAAACAGCAAATTTGTGAACAAATGTTGAGCGAGGAAACTCACCTTATCAACAGAACAATGAATACACAAATTTGTGCCGCTGTTGAAACCGTTGTTTATATGGAGCGCTAAATGAGCAATTTGGAAGGCACGCTCTCTCGAATCGGTGTCAGTGGTTGAACAGGGTTGGTCCAGGGCCAAGCTACGCCCTTTGCTCATTTCCTTTAGAAAGTCATAAAATGGTCCAACCCCCAGTCGCAACTCTAGGGACAGCTTGTCGAGCTCTGATATGTTCAGCAACTTTGTTCTCCATGAAAAATGCTACAACCCTGACCCAGTCGCCGCCGCTCAGTAATGGGTTTTGAGTCGAGAACATCCATGGCGAAGTTCAAAACACCCTATTTTGAGCCAAAATTTACAAAAACGGGCCAACCCCGTGGCCCAACGCTTGCAAGCGCTGGCGAGCTCTGGAATGTTCAGCAACTTTGTTCTCCGTGAAAAATGCTACAACCCTGACCCAGTCGCCGCCGCTCAGAAATGGTTTTTGAGACGAGAACATCACGATCGAAGTGTGTGCATGTTTAGCTTGTGTTGAGAGAGGATTCTTTCGAGGGAAATTTCATTCAAAGTTAGTTCATTCAAGGTCGCTTCCCAACACAAATATCCTTTAGGACAGCCCATGAAGCCGACTCAGTCGCTGCTGGGAAGGTCTATGGAACCGACCCAGTCGCTCTTTGGGGACCCCCAAGGATCCGACCCAGTCGCCTTTTTCCGCCAGTCCAACCTTCGTTTGACCACTGCTGCAGATCACGTTTTAGTTACGGAGCTTAAAAGAAATGCTGTAAGTGACAGAAGTGAGTACCATTTGGATGAGGTCACGGTGGGCGAATTCATCACAAACTCATCGGTCGCTTTGTCTAAAGTGGCCGTTGTCTCGAGTTTTCGAAGATTTGTTCCTAAAATCAAGGAAATACTGTTTCAGATTCAACAAGGTGCAACAAACCATGGCCGAGTTCGGTTTGGGCATAGGTTCCTATGATCTCGCAGCGAGTAGCCGGTCCCAGCCACTTCTGCTTTTGTTCATCATCGGCCTGGCCTTCAAGGCCCGGAATGAACATAACATAGTGCAAGGCGAGCGGCTGTCCGTCGATACCATGCACATACCTGCAACGGAAATGGACTTCTAATGAAAATTGCCCTCAAAAGAAGTCGCAAATCAAATGCAAACTACAAAGTTCCTTACGCTCTAAGGTAATGGGCTTCTTCACGGTTCTTGAGGTCGATGATCTTTGGCGCCAGATCACTGAGAATCAATTCCTAAGGCATTATAAACAATTTTTGATGTATTGAAACCTTTCGTTGAGCATCTTCAATCTGTTCGCTGCGAGTCATGAAGGCGCGAGGCTTCGAGTCGGCGAGGCCAGGCACTCTGTCCACGGCGTCTCGAATTTGACGACGGCGCTTCAGTTTCTAAACCTCAAAAGCTTCAAAGCGGGATACCACTCTTACCAGTTTTCCTCCCCAGATCAGTTCGGTAATCTTTTCCGTGTCGAAAGTGCATTTGTTGCGCTCCTCCGTCAGGTCGGGGTTGTCGCCTGTTTGAATGTAAGCGTTGAGTGGCATTTCCTGCAAAACTTTCATAATCATCGCGAACAAGACAAGAACATAGCAGCATTGGCAACTCAACGAGAAGCATTTATACGCGAACTGAAGGCGGTGCTATAGCTTGGTAATGACTACGCGCTTTCGTTCCCGGACCACTCCAAGACCGAGTGTGCCGCGGCTCCTTCATGCATTGTCTCTTGAGAGGTGCACGCAATCACTACAACGTAGCGCTACCGCCATGCGGTGACCAGCAGCACAGACACAGAGTACGAAAGTTGTCACAATCGAGTAAGCTTCGAACCACAGAGGAAACCATAGAGGGTCATTTTAAGATTCTTGACTGATCAGAGTTAAAATTGTTGACCCTGAATGGTTTTCAATGCTTTGAGTTTTCTCTTCTTGACTCTGTTGTTCATTTCATACGACTTTTTTGTGAAAATCACGGGCTATAAATTTTTCGTTGAGAAGGTTTGAGAGCTTTCGGAATGCGTCGACTCAAATGGATCACTCAAAAGACCGCCTTTGCGTCAGATGAAATGTGAGTGTGAGAACAAACAAGGTGATAAGACCGAATCGAGCGCGAAGATTCAAACCTTTCCATCTCCATCCCCGGCGTCCTTGCAAGCCTGACCTCATTGTGCTTCACATTTTGCCTGCTAGATGGGCTTCAATGACTGGGAGAACTTCGAGCTAGAGCGCCCTCCATCCATTGCAGAAACGCCTCGACTGCCTCGTGTAAGTGTGTTTCAGATGTTGAAGTTTCTAGAGATCGCCGAGATGGTTCGACCAAGATCAGTCGGGCCCTAGCAGACATGGGAACGACGAAAGGTGCTTACCGTTAAACGTCATAACTTTTAGGCGAAGAGCATTACAAGCACAACGTACTTCACCAGTTCGTCGTGCTTTGGCGAGTGTGAAGAGATCCGCCTCTCGGCCTCTCCAAGGCATATCAAAGCGAAAATCTCCTGCATCGCCACGATTGCTAAAACGAGAAAATCTGTGCAACGAACTCTACAGAAACGAGGTAAACTGCGTGCAAGCACTGGATCTCATGATGAGGGTAACGTTTCTGTTGATTCGCTTACTTCTCCTTTAGGTTCGAGATGCAGTCACCACTCAGTCTTTGTTGCCTGCTCCAATGATTGAAGCGCTTTTCGGAACTATTGAGCCATTGCATGATGTTCATTTGGAGATAATTGAAGCACTGGCCCCAGCTGTCAAAAGTTTTTCACGTTCCACACAGATCGGCAAGGTTTGAGATGCCACAAGTTACTTATTGTTGCAAGATCTTTCTCGAAGCCAGTGAAGTTCTCGAGGTTGTCTACACGCCCTATATATGTTCGCTAGAAACCGCGCGGGATCTCTTGAAGAAATGTCGCTCTGGTCATCCTAGATTTCGGGCATTTCTAGCGGTAAGCCACGCTATTTTTATCAATCTTCTAGGAGAGAGAAAAGGATCACACATTTCAAAAACGAAAACTGGATGACTTGCTCATGCGACCATTCAACCAGTTGGTTCAGTCAATTGCTGTGCTACTGAAAGGTTTTGCGTTCAGGATTGAACATTTTCAGAAATTGTTAAAAACACGGACAGAGGTTTGCTTGACTGGAGTTCGCTGAGTGAAGCGGTTCATGCCATAGACTCGGTCATCAAGTGAGATTTGGAATTCCTATAACATTCGCAGAAACATCAACGAAGCAAAGGGACGAAGTGCTGTATGTGACGCCGTCTTCCGCAACATTCAAGGCTTTCCAGTGAGATGGGAGAGGCAATTACCACAGTTTGCAGCCTCATCTTCATACGGCAAGTCGGGAGTTGCTGACGGAAGAGTCGATTTTGTCCCTCGGAGGAACGGGATGCTACAGAATGCCTAAAACGGAAATACGCTTCTTCCTCTTCAGTGATGCGGTTGAGGTGGCAGTTGCTCGTTTCTCTACATTTCTGAGTGCAGCTTGCCGTTGACAACGAGGCCGAAACGAGCTGCCATTCTTCGCCACTTCGATCAGCTGCCACAAAGAAGCTCAAGCATGTGGCGTTCTTTCATCTAAACGCGATTCGCGAATGCGTTCTTGTCACAATTCCAGGTATATCGATTATTAAGGCTCCCAAGGCGTCGTTCCAGATGAATTTCCCATATTTTTCTTTACAATCCGCGAAAACTTGGGCGATCAAGAGTGGATCTTTCAAGGAGGACCCAATACAGCAAGAGACGTGCGCTTCGTTGACATGGTGCTCAAACAGGCAAGGACGAAATATGCAACGATGAAAGAAATATTTTTAGGCAAACTTATGCTCCCAAGGACGCAAGATTGTTCTCAAGAGAGCCACTCACCTAGAAATCAGTGGCGATCGACGAGCTTTTGTTGACGCGCACTGCAAAAGGTAGGCAATGTGGGCTTCATAGAAAATTCGATCAAGGACACAATCGACGCACTCCTCACCAATGCAATTTATTCGTTACTATTCGACTCGAGCCTTAAGGAGAAGTTCGCGGACCGTGTCGCAGCTTCAGCTGACGGCACTCAAGAGGCACAAGACTAATGCATCCTACATGTTCTTCTAATCATATCCCACAGACTGTACACCTTAACGCGTCTAAAATATTGTTTCAAATATTCTTTTACAAGTCGTTGGACCCTGCTGTGGCCATAATTGCGGCCTCTGCTTGATCCGTCCATCAGAGGGAGGGGAGGGGGTCGAGTTATGCAACGGGAAAAGGCCATCTTGTCCATTTCTTCACCCCAGCAAGCAGAGCTGCATTCGAAGGTTGAGAATGCTCCCGAGTGGTCCAGCATCTTTCTGTACGGTTTCGTTTCTTTGCATCATCGCAAATATTCTTGCTCCGTGCTGGGCTACTTCAGCGTCATGCTTACCAACTGAGGATGCAGCGTACGACGTGGGTAACTTTTCATTCATGCTTACCTAATAGATTGAAAATCTTTGCACACTACCCTTTTCAGCCGACAGCATGCCCTCAAGGATACCAGTGCGTTGCATCGATTCAGAAGGGTCGCCGTGAAGTTCACGTTCGGACGCCACATTGCAGCCCAGTCTCATGCGAACGGTTCAATAACGTATGCGAGCTAATCACGACTTGGGTTTGACCTGTCGCTGCAACTAAAACCTCACAGCAGAGGTCTGCTCATCAATCTGCTTTCATAACGTCGATAAAGGGTAACAGCCTAAAGTTGGATCGTAACGTCTTCATATTGCGATCATTCGCAAAAATCGACAGAACAAAGATCGCTAGAAGAGAAACTTCTCTCCGTGGCTTCCCCTTTCCAAAAACGAAAAATTCGCTGGCGTAACGGCCCAGCGTGTGCTTTATTTCAATCCGAAGGAAGTTCAAGAGAAGTCGCAGTGCTGATAGACGTCAGCGAAAGAAGGGAGATCGTACTTCTGGATGAGTTTGGCAAGCTGCTCAGGTTGGAAAAGCGGAACGAAGACCATCTCCTCCACGTTGCTGCACATCTCGCCGAAAAGAATGTCGAGTTTCGGTTTCTCGTCGTCCTCGTCGTCTCTCTCCTCGTTGGCCTTCTTCTCAGCCTTCTGTGAAGGTTGCTTCTTGCTAGTTTTCTTGTTCTTCTTGTCATCCTTCTCCACCTTGAGCTTCTCCGCACTCGTCTCTTCGAATTTCTTCGTCACCGCGTGTGGGGTTGTCGCCTGTTCATCATCGTCCTTGTTCGATCCCTTCGAAGATTTGCCTTTGTTCCTTGTTGGCGAGGCCGTCGTAGTCGTCTCCTTTTCGTCTTCCCTGTCCTTGGCATCCTTGGCTCGCTTGAATCGTTTCTGGCTTTCCGGATTCTCGGGAGCAACGAGATGTCGAAGGACGCCAACCTGAGAAAGCGTAATATCGTCAAGTCGGTTTTAACTACCTGGGTCAGTCCCAAAGGTTTCGAGAGCTCGCACAGCACCGGAAGTCCAGCGTCTTCCTACATTGAAGAGTTTTATGAAGATTTAAAGCCTACCCAGCAGGCCGTCAGGTTGTTCTGCACCTGAGCATTCAGAGTCTCACCGTCGACGTTGGTGAACTCGATGGGGATCTTCACGACTTGGTTCTCCTTGGCAAAGTCCTTCACTGAAAACGTTTCAAATTGACCAGTGGTGGCACTCATTACCATTCGGGCTCGACTGGAAGCCCGCCAGGTAGCACTTGGACTTCTTCACGTCGTCAGGATTGATCGAAAGGATAGATGGCTCGGTGAGGGAGAGGCGAATGGGCAGACGGACGACGCGCTTCGCCCCCGATCGCGGGCACAGCTTCCTCGGATCGATCCTCTTGATTCGAACAAGGGCGAGGTCGCCGAACATCTCGAGGATCTCAGCTGGGTAGCGATCCACGCCGACTGTGCGATTGGCGCTTGGTGGCCGATGCACAAACACGGCCGCTTCGGTCATCCTGACAATCTCAGGGACTCAAGGGTAAAAAACAGACTTTCTGTCGTTGTGCGACACGCAGTCGGCTGTCGTGAGGACGAGCGAGCCGGCGATGAGCGATCCCGAACATGTGTGAACCACGTCGAGGTTTGAGTCTCGCGCGAAGACCTCAAAGATTCAACGTATGACGACTTGGAACATACCTTGACGACATAGGCCTCGCGATTCCAATCATAGGGACGCTTGCCGAGGACGGCCTCTGTCTCTGTGGCGAGGAGAGCTACCAAGAGGCAGCCGACGAGGAGGCGCGCCATGATCGAATGGATGTGAGAAGGCGCGACGAGGACGAGACTGACCGTCCAGCGCTTTCATTTTTCACATTCTTCACACCGTTTCGCTGCTCTTCGAAGAAAGAGAAACAGAGAGCTTGTTGTGTTGTGAGCGACAAGGGATTCTTGAAGAGTGCAGGACGGAATCGTCTGTTTGTCTGACACGACATCTTCAATGGAAAACATTTATAGGCCGCGACTTATTTGACAGTTATTGTCATTGGCGGGCTATCATCATAAACTGGTTCAACAAGAAAACACACTGAAAGGGTATGAATGCGAATGTATGTACAGGAGATGGCAATCGAGATTATTACTCTTCTTAAAAGAAGTCAGCTTGGCGGAAACCGCGACCGCGTCTCACGGTGCTCTGGACGGCCGGTACATAGTAGCTGAATCGCGCAGGCTCCTAAATAATTCGCTGTCAAAAGCTTTTGCGTGTATTGTCTACCTGGCGTCTTCGGCCTCCACCGCTTGAGGAAGGAACGATGTTGAGGGCCGCGGCAAGATTTGCGTTCCGCTCCTGACGGCTGACAACCTGGACCTGAAACAAGCAAACATTGACGAACGCCGGAGGTGAGCAGACCTGCTGGATGCGGGGACGGCGCACTGGCTGCGCTTGTGTCACATACTGGACTTGCGGGGCTTGTTGGACACGGACTCGTTGAGTTGGCACGACATTCTGGACAATGACAGAGCGAGGCCTCTGGAAGCCACCACCGCCACCACGTCGAATCACCTGAAAAGGTACATTACACTATCTCGAGAGGTGAGCAAACCATAGGCTGCTGCTGGATGCGGGGCTGTCGGTTTACGACGACGACCTGCTGCTGGCCTGCGCGGCGGGCACGAGCAACGGCGCGACGCTCAGCACGAGTGGGACCTGCTTGCACCACCTGAAACTAGACTTAATACTCAAGAATGTAACGGACCTGAACTCGCTGAGGAGCCGCGATCACTTGACGGGCAATTCGTGGGCGCTGAAGAGTTGGCAAGACAACTCTGCAAAGCAATCGATTGGTTTCTCTCGTGCATCACATACTGTGGAGCTTGAGCATAGACGACTTGGGGCTTGGTTTGAAGTTGAATTCCTCGAGCCTAAATCGCATCGTCCACATGATGTTAATCGAATTTGATTCGGAAGAGACGGGAGAGTGAAAGGATAGCTGACAGTGTAGAGCGGCCGTGCAGGGGCGACTCGACGACGGATGACCCGGGAGGCGTTGCTCACTCCGCTGAGACGGGCCATGGCACGGGATGCGACGTTGACGACTCGGCCACCGCCGCCGCGACGAGCTCCGCGCTGGAATTGCAATGTCCACATCCTCCACCCGAGAGAAGAAAAAAATAGTGATGGGAGAGAAGAGCCGCTAGCTAGTCGACCACGCCGTGTGCCGTGCCTTACCAAACCCGGAAAGGACGCCAACGACCGGAGAAACGGGGGAGACCACGGCCACACTTTCTCATTCTCTCTTTCTTTCTTCGGCTTCGCTCAAACCCAGCAACAGCTTGGAACGGGCGCCATGAAGGAGAAGATACGGGAGGTCGCCACCATCTCACACGGCCATCGGGTCACCGAGGAGGATCGGAGGAGGATGCGATGGGGAGGTCGCATCCCGGCACGAGTGGTTTCGGCTAGGCGCTCGCTGTTCGCATGCGCCGTCTTCGCCACCACATGGGCCATTCAGATCGCTCCTCTCGCCGGTTTCTCGTGAGGCTTTCGGGCTCAGGTCGAGAGCAGCTCGCGGAGGAATAAACGTACTCCGCCGAGGACGAAGGGCGATGGTGCGGTCACGGCTCGAACTACCGGACTCGCAAGCACGGGGCGCCCGGTCTGGCGCTTCAGGGCCTTCTGTAATCGATTGATTATGTCACTGAAAGAAGGATGAGTCACGAACCTTAACGAGGTTCTGGACAAGACGCTTCGTTGCTTGGCGGTCAGCAACGTTAGCGTTCACCGCCGCCGTGGCTGGGCGACGACGAATGCCAGCTCCAACCACTTTGCGGCCTCGACCGGCAGGCACGCCGCGGCGTACAACTGTGCGACGCTGGGGAGTGTTGCTAGCACTCGAGGTGCCCGCACCTCCCGGTCCTCCCGTGCGCTTCTTTGCAATTCCGCCACGACCACGCACATTCACCTGAAGAGATGAGCATTTGTCTTTGTACTGTTGGAAAAGAATAAAGAGATAGAGCGAAAGCTCAAGTACCTGCAGGGCGCTGGCACCGGTTCGGCGCACGACTTTGCGGGTCGAGCTTGGAGTAGTTCCCGGCTTGGTGTTCTTCTTTTGGAGACGGATGATGTCGTCCAAGGACATGTTCACTTTGTCGTCAGACATTTTGGGCTGAAGGTTGAGACTCGACGAAGGGTACGACTGCAAGAAGAAGCAAGTAAAACACTGGAAGCCAGAAAAGGGCGTACACCGCAAGCCGCGTGACACACGAAAACGATTGGGTGTGCACAGGCGGGGCCGATGAAAGTGAACTGGAGAGATAGAGACGCCTCCCACTCTCACCTTGTGCTAAAGACAGGAAGTGCAAGTTTTCGAAAACTTGCGAAATACTTGCGAAGTGCGAATGGTAGACCGCTGCTAAAGTTTTGAAAAACCCGGATAAAGTCTCAAATCCGTCATGGTGTGGAGAGGACGGCATTGTAAACTAAAATGCCATAGAGGAAGCGAGAGGGAGTGGACTGGCCAGCAGTGATCCACAGCGCGTCAGTTTCCTCTAACCACCTCTTCGCCAAGCCTTCATCTCTCGTCTATCGATTGCGAAAGACTGTTAGCGAGGCGGAGACTCTAGACAACAAAAGGAACTTTTTCGTTGTGGGACCGAACAGTAGAGCATTTGAAGCCCCGCTCGCTGTGATTGGTGGAAAGGAGTGACTTTGGCTACGTATGCTTAGTTTTGATATAACAACCACATAAGCGATACTTTAATCCAAAAACACTTTTATTGCAGCAAGCGCGCGCTGTGAAACCGCTTGGTTTTATAACGTTTTCGAGTTTGTAAGCAATTGCTTAATGGCATAATTACGGGTGTCCGCGAAAGAACATGACATGTTGACGCGAGTAATGTTTTTCTTGCTTTAGAACATCGAAAGGGAATGCCGGAAAGCAATGAGCCGGTGAAGATCAACAAATGGGATCTGCCCACGGTGAAGAACACTCTCGATGACGCCGTCAAGACCGTAAGAAAATCTTGTCAAATGTCATAACCCTCCACTTGAAATCTATTTCTTCAAACATTTTGCCTTCAGATTCTCAACGAACGACTGGGATGGCAAGAGCGTTTCTACTACTTTGATGGCCGGCTCGTCATCTCTGCAATCGCTGTCGCTTTCTCGCTCTTCGGGATCGTCTACGACTACCTTCATCCTTTCCCGCAGTCTAAGCTAGTGCGTCATTTTTGACGCTGTTTACCACTGCATTTCGTGATACAAATAACGGAGCAATATTTTAGGTTCTTGGAGTCTGCTCCATTTCTTACTTTATCCTCATCGGAATCCTCCAACTGCATCAGTGGTACGTCGAGAAGAACGTCTTCTACCAGGCCACCGAGAATGTGGGCAACTCTGGCGCGAAGCGCTCTTGGAAGTGGTCATCCATTATTAAAAAGTGAGATCTTCTTGGTGAATTCATGAAGTTTTAGTTACGATGATAAGTACGAACTGATCGCGGAGTACAGCTCACCGCAGGCGCATGGCCAAAGCCGCGTCACTAAGTCCATCGGCGCTTACATCACTGACGAGGGCGAGGTACGCCTCTCATATTGCTGCCAATAATTCTTCTCTTAAAGGTTGAGCCGGAGAGGCTGAAGCGTGAGATTGACCAAGTCTACACCAAGCTCATCAGCTCTCGCGAAGAATAACTCAGAGATTAGTCACTGCTTGTTCCTCTTGTTCTTGAGAAATTTTTCGAAAATCTCTGTCGCTCTCGCCTAAACCTTAACTTATTTTTTGTTCCTGAGAACTTTATTCCCTTGTTACCTTTGTCACAGACTTCATGTTGTTCTGAAGAAAAACCAAGGCAAAGGCAGATCCGCTTTGAACAGCTTTGACTTGAAAAGTACTTGTAAGCGCCTTTCGATGGCGAATTCTGGATGTTCAGACGGACTTCGGACTGTATGCTGACGTCGAATTGTTTGCTTCTCACGGGATGACCTTGTCGTTACTCTTCTCGCTATTCTCTTTCTCTGTCTTCATCCAACTGCTTTTGCGTCAAACATTTGATTGTTTTCATGGGTCAGCTATAAACTCCTTTTTTCCACATAGAGAGCCACTTTTTGTCAGCACATTTCATCGGTCCGCTTCTTCAAAGGTCTCCATTCCCATGAAAAAGGATCCTCCTCAGAAGCCTCTAGGCTTTCCAGAAGCTTGTCACAGTCTTTGGGCACAATGCACGGCCATCGCGTCAAGTTCTGCCTTATTAACATCGAGAACGAAGCAGCGGAGATCACTCTTTTGCAGGGAATGTCACTGAAACTAGAGAAGGATTAGCCGAATGAATGTTTACTAGTTGCGTGTCTAGTTCCTCTTTTGCGAATGCGTCTGACACTCTCTCATGATTGCTCTAATCTTGTCCGTGTTCATCTCTTTGATCGCTCAAGCGGCGATTATCATTAGGATATATCCTTTAGGTTCAAGAGAACCGAGAACACGCTCGAAATTGAATTCCGACCCGCATCAACGACCCGTAGGCCTCACTTCGCGCAATTTGTCTTTTTATAACTCTTCGAGGAAGTTCCCAAATGGGCTCGGAAAAACCAGCTGCATTGAGATGTCGTCTCATCGCTTGTCCATTTCAGTCCCTCGCTTCAGCTGACAACTATTTTCCGCGCCCTCCACAAACATGACGTTGACGTAGATTCTCTGTGGGTGGAATGCAATTTGCATTTACGTTTCGTTAGCGCTCAAAGCATTAACGGTGTTGAAATGCTCACGTCAATTTGAGCTTTGATAGTTTTCACCTGAAGCGGCTATGTACTGCTTTTGAGAGCATCATTGCGATTCTTGAAGCTTTTCGAAGAAGGCACTCTCCCTTGAATCTTATGCACACGTCGCCGACTGCGTGGGTTTCCCCAGCAAGCCTCTTTTTCGCCGTTGAAGCTAAAACCGAGTCATCGTCACAAAACACTCAAAGGCATGAAAAGCGCTTGCAGATGCAATGGCGCGAGGTTTGCAACTTCGTGATCTCTTATGCACGCATGGAACCTTGGTCTTTTGAACAGCCGAAGGAGGAAGGGGGAGATCTATGAAGGATTTGAAAGAGACTCAAGTGGTTGGCGGCTTAGAGAGGCGACCGCCATGAATAGCGTGGGCGACTAAGCGTCTCTTTCATCCCAGAGACTTCCACTCGCATCTCGTTCTCTGAATGTTCTACGGTTCTTCGAAAAAGGGCTGAGACTCCCACGACATCTGATGTTTTGCCAAAAGGAGTTTCTCCCAAAATATAGTCGAAACAAGTAGAATCATGCGCACGATGAAGTTTCTTGAGAGGCACAAAGTTTTCTCACGGGAAGCCAAGCCGACCTGCGTCTCGGCGTCCCTTTCATTTGTCGGAGGCAGCCAATTTGGTGTGCTCGAGTTTTCTGCGAAGCAATTCTTCTCTCTCTTTCTTTTGCAATGTGCCTTCTTCGCGTTGCGGGTGGCGGCGAGTTGGTGCACACGCGGCCGCGTGACGCTTTTGCTTCGTTGGCAGCCGCCCTCCCGCTGTTTTGACTATGGATCCCGGAAAAAACCAAAGGGCAGAGAAAACGAGTGAACAAACGCTGGTATTGGGACTTCTGCCCCTCGGCTCGTCGTGCAGCGGCTCTTCAGCTCCCCGCCCAGACTAGACTCTGCGCTCGCTGTCTGACCACCTTCTCCTTTTTTCGCTGATTTTCGGACGAGGAGAGGCGGGTGACGGGCGTCTCTCGCCAGTATTTTGTCCCCTTGGTTGAGACCGAAACCCGAACCTGATTCTCCCAAAATTTCTACTAATGCTCCACGAGACACGCACATACACTCATGATGCCGCTCTCTCACTTTTTCCTCTCTCGACCAGGAAAAAGAAGAGTTGCCACAACGTGTGAGCAAAGAGAACTTTCCTCTCTGTGCGCCCTTTGGCCCCGGCCGCACACCGCCTGTTCTGTCCGCCACCACCCCGCCGAGGGAGGTTCTCTGACACCGGGCGCTCGCATTCGTTTATCATTGTCAGGCCAGCCACACTATAGCGCGTGCTTCTCAGATGGCAGCCTGAGAGTCATCGCAGCATGAGAAAAGCCTCCAAAGACAGGCATCGAGGTGGTGATTCACGGCGACCTTTGGTGGTCTGTCGCTCTTCACCCTCTCTTGTCGACAACCACTTCGAATCAACAAAGAGCGAGTCGCCGTGCAAAAGAAGAGAGTCGCCCGTCCCCTCCATTGGTGCTCCACGTGTCCACTCATGTCTGTGTGTGCCTCGACGAAGGTCGTACGCGTCGCGTGTTGAGCTTTTGCGCTATGCGTCTATTCCCCCGCTCTCCCCACCCCTTCCCCTCGCTTTGCCCTTCGCCCCCCGTCCGCACTGCTCTTTCTTCAAACACCGCGTTGCTCGCGGAAAGAGAGGGGAATTGCTCCAAGAATGTAGTGTGCCGCTGGTTCAGAAGGTCCCTCGGCTGCATCCAAACCTCTTAGTGGTCTTTGGCCACCACAACAATTGCCTCTCGCGACAGACGTGCGAGCACATGCACGGGCAGATGCTTTCCAGTAACACTCGATGTTTGTCTCGACAGCTTCGTCACCCGCAAGTGATGGAATAGCCAAGCACCCGCACCTCTCTGGGTCAAGAAAAGCAGCCGGCCCGTCGCCTTTCTCAATGGTTTGCATTGAGAGAGAGCTTGCATTGACGTAATGATCACTCGGAGAAAGGACTGAAGAGCGCGCATCTGGAGGCTTTGCTACGTCTGTTAAAGGAGAGGAAGAGAGAGGGTCTGCAACACACGTCTCTCCTCCCTTTTCCTTCCGCGTCTCGACGCCCTCTCTTTCCAAGTCCACGTTGCTACGCTCTGCTTTATTGGTGCGTGCTGCTGCTGTTGGAGCGTCCCGATCGCCGACTGCCTCAAGGACAAACGAAGAGACGCGTGCACGCTTATGTGACGGCCGCCACCCCATCCATCGCTCGTCTTCAAGCCCGCAAGCAGAGTGCACGCAGCTGCTCGTCTCGGCGCTGACTCCAAATAATCACGCAGTTTATCAGTTGCTCGCTGTATTCTTGTCTCGTGCATCTTCTAATCAGCGTCCTCTCCAGACGAAGCACGAGTGCCACGAGATAATGCTGTCATCGCCTAAATTGAACTTTAATGTTCATGCGTACTTGAACTTCTTCTAGGCAATGACCCGCGTTTGCTTTTAAGCGATCTCGAGGTGTGCTATAAGAAACGTTCTTTTATGTTTTGGTCTCTGCTCTCTTGGATAAGCGCGCGCGTCGTGGGAAATCCAAAGGAGCGCGGACCACCAAGAGGAACCCGACAGCACGCTTTTCCGCCCTGAAGCGTCGTGGCAGACAAGAAAGACGAGGGGCGACGTCGAGGTCTGCGCGTCCAGGAAGGAGAAAGAGATGCAGAGAAGGCGGAGAGAAGGGAACGCGAAAGAGATCTCTGTGTCTCTGCTACTCTCGTGGTCGGGCCGAATGCACTCGCGAGTCTCTCGCGTCTCTCTTGCACTCTCTGCGTGCATTCTTTCTCTCATCCGCACTCTCTCTCTCCCTCGGCCCTCTCTATCGGGTCTCGCCTGTGTTGCCCCGGCTCAGCGGCACGTCACACACACATTCACCTCGGCGGACTCACGTTTGTTCGATACATCAGAGATCGTTCCGGGCCGCGCGTCGCCGCCGCCGCCGCCCGCTACTACCGCCGCGCCTCACCATCTCACCAACTATTCTTATGCCGTATACGAATCCGCTTTCGACGAGCCTTGCAAGTTTTGCCGTTACGTGCAGACTAGCCGGCGTGGTGGGCGAGTCGTGCGACCGACACGCATTCATTTCCGCGACGCGTATTATTTCCTTTTTATGCCCTTCGTTTATTGGCCGTTTTTCTAGTTCAAAAGAACACTTGGTCCTATCAATTGATCATTTATGATCGACGATCGGCTGTCGACGAGCGTGCGTCCTTGGCCGTGGACAGTGCTCGGGTGTACTCCACTCCCCCTCGCCACCCTCTCTTCCTAACTTGTTTCAATCTCTCTCTCGGTTATGTAGTGGAAGGCCAGTTGGTTTCTAGCTGCACGCTGACGCCTCTCGTCACGTCTCCTCTAAAACAGTCTCTCATTTTTCACGTCTCTCCAATCGGCTGAAGAGCGGGCCCCTCTCGCTACCATCGAACCCCGTTATCAATCTTCCGCCACTGCCCTTGCTCGTGTGCCCGACCTTTCTTCTATTCCACATTGGACTCTTGTAGTCTGAGGCCTGAATCGGGGGGACGCTGGTCGCCCGCTCTGCTCCGCTCCACCACCATGGGGTCGCTCTTCTCCTCCGCTCGGCGGTTCGACAACGCGCGAGGCCACTTCGATTTTACAGCACTCGCGTCGTCGCCCCGCGCCGCCGCCACCCGAGGCCGGCGGTGAGCACCGCGAGCAGCGAGCGGGGAGAGAGACACCGAAATCACCTCCTTCTTCTCCGTCTTCTCTGCTGCCTTCGCCCTCTTGGCTCTTCCACACAGCACACTCTCTTATCGCCTTCGCTAATCACACGATGTACGCGACTTTTTCGCGTCACGGGGTCGCCACAAGGACGACGTCGATGAAGGCCATGACGCCGTTGATCGGAGCATCGAGCCTCTCCGTGCCGTCCTCCGCCTACAATTCTTCATCGCACCTCCACCGCCGGCGCGCCAATCGATTCCCCGTCTCCAAATGTCCCTCGCTCATCTATTCGGGGAAGAGGCACGTCCACTTGGCGAGGTCAAAAGACCGCCAGGGTTTTGGGTCCTCCTTGCGAAGACGACCGACTGCGGGGGTTCGTTCAAAGGAGTGTCCAGGTCGGCGACTCGCTGATGCGTGAAGGAGCGTTGCAGACGCCTCGACGCAGAGGGCGAAGTCCGTTTTAACGACGCACCTCGCTGTTCGCAGGCGTGCATGCATGCTCTCGCCGCTGCGGCCTGCACAAGAAATTTTGAGTGAAAGGTGCGCAACTATATGCGCGTCCCCCGTCTCGCCACGTTTACGCTCGCGAGGGATCGAACATCTCTCCCCCTCTCTATCGCGCTCCCTCTCGTCTCCGTCGCCCTTTACAGTCGTTTCAATGAACTGCGGGGCGGTGAACGAAACACATCGATCTCTCTGCTGATTCTACACAGAGGGCGATGTATTGATTTGTTCCTTTCGTCGCGCGATGGTCGAAGGCTGCCTTGCTCCGTTTTTCACGATCAGTTGTCACCACGTGCACCGTACCTTCGTTTCGTTCATCGATCGCCTTTGTTCCCATCGAGCACTATCGCTTCTTTGTTGTTCTCTGGCGCGATGAGCGAGACTTTTCTCTTGAATCACATGTTTTTACCATTTCTTTCATGCACTCTTTCCGGGGCATTCTTCTTTCACATCGTTCTCCATCTACCTTAGAAGTGCGGCAATGTTTGCTGTTCAACGGTTCTCTGATGCGTCGGTCTTGCCGGGGACCTTGCCACAACACTCTGGCAGAAAGCCAACTTTCACTTCGAGTGCTCTATGCTATTCCAAGAGCAAAGTCTTCTTGTGGTTGTCGTAGTGGTTTCAGGTATGGCGTTGGCTTACATAGGTCCTCATTAAGCATCGGTCTGTCTGCCTGGGTCTTTTAATCACGAGTTTGACTGGCCACCGCGTGTGAATATACATGTACACACGTCTCTCATGAACATGTGTTAATTGAGAGCTCTCTGAATGGAGACTATTCTTCTCTCTCGTTCAGTTCAACGAAATTATTGCGCCTCGTCATGCTCGTGCAGAGAAAACAGAAATTGTGGGGAGTGTTGCCCGACGGCTTTCATTCATGTTCGTGTGTCTCTTGTCCGTGTTACAGGCGCATTGAGTATTCTCGATTCGCGTGGTTTCGCTCTCGGTCGCCGTCGCCGGCATCGTCGTGTCGCCGTGTTCTCGAATGCATTTTCACTTCTTGCAGGGGGCGACAATGGACGGGGGTCAGGCGGTCGCTGCCCTTGTCGCCGCCGGACTGCCGGGCTCGGCGCACCTCGTCGCGCAGCTCGCTCAGCAGATTCCCGGTCTTGCTGCGGCCGCCCAACAGCAGCAGCAGCAACAACAGCAACAACAACAGCAACAACAGCAACAGCAACAGCAGCAGCAACAAGGCTTCCAGCAGAAGCCACCGCCGCAGGTCGCATCTCAAGCGCCGTTTTTCGCCTGGCCACCCCTCCAGCCAGCACTACACGTGCCCTTCTTCGATCTACTCCAGTACCGCACGGTGAACCTCGAAGCGAGTCCTTCAGAGAACCTTTCGGGTGCCGACCTCCCCCTCAACGATATCACCACTCTCAGGTTTGCTTCCTTTCCTATTGCAAGAAAGGAATTAATTCTTGAACCATATTATATTCAAGCGCATTTTTGCTGCAATTTCTTGCTCTCACTTCTATTTGAAGGAAGAAGACGGGAGCAATTGAAAATGAGAAAGAGAAGGAGGAGGAGGGGGTCGAATGCTTGCAACGGAGCGACGGCGGTATCGCCGGAAGCGCAATTGCAATGAATAAGTATGAGGGGGTCGATGGAGACACAAGCCTTAGAAAAGGTCGACACCACTACTTTCTAGTCTAAAGCCGCGATCATAATTGAAGTCTTCGACTCACGTTTTGAGTCCGCCTAACTTCAGAGAACTGTTACTCGTTTCGTCGTTCTCGGTTCCTTCTAGTCATTCTGAGTAGGAAGGCGTTGCGTACGTCAGCAAAAGACCAATTTGCGCTTTCGTTTCTTCATCTTCACTGGACTGATTTGCAGGTTCTTCTACAACCTCGGAGTGCAGCACGCCCGAGTGACGATGCTCAATCAGCACATGAGTAATCTCGGTGTCACCGTCTCAACTAGTACAAGTTCGCCACAAGCCCTTCTCGCAGCTCAGGTTTGTCTGCCTCGCCACGTAAACTCTATGAAAAACATTATTTCAGATTCAAATCCTCCAAGGCCAACAACAGCAAATCGCGTCACTAACACCGAACCAACTACATCAGCTCTCGCAAAACACCGCCCAGAGTCAAGCGCAAGGCAGCATTCTGCAACTCGCACAAGGAACTCTTCAACAGAACCAGACACCTTCGTCGGGTCATCCAGCCCTTTCTGTTGCGCAACAAATAGGACAAGCCCAACAGAATCTCCTCATGCAACAGCCGCGAACCCTTGCCGCAGGACTTGCCAACATTCCCGGAATCTCCCTTCTTCAGCAGCAGCTTCTTCGGGATGCAAGAGGGGGAATTCCCGACATCAACGCTATTCTCAGGTTGGTTTAGCACTTTGGCTCTTGACATTTTGACAGAATTTTTTCTTTCACTACAGAATGCATGATTCTTGCAGGAACCAAGAGACGTTGCAACAGCTCCAACAGCAACAGCAGCAGCAGCAACAACAAGCTCAAGCCCAGGCCCAAGCGCATGCTCAGGCTCAGGCACAAGCCCAGGCGCAGCAACATGCTGCCCAAGCCCATGCTCAAGCGCAAGCGCAAGCGAGAGCCGAAGCTATGGCTCAACTCCAAGTAGAGGCACTGCTTCGCGCTCAGAACGAGCTTCGTCAGCAGCAGCAACAACATCAGCAACTTCAACAGATTCAGCAAGTCCAGCAACGAATTGCCGAGGAGCAACGTCAACGAGAGCAGAACAAGCTTCGAATGGGTCCACCGATGTCGATTGTCGGAGTGGCGAAGCCTCGTTCACCCGATGCTCACGGTTTGTCTTCACATGCGACGTCCGCCATGTCTCATGCTCTCAATGGAGGAGCTCGGATTCCACCGCTTGCTGGTGGAGCGCTCGTTGGCGTCGCTTCGCCACACATCAACGGTACTGCTGGCACCTCAGCGGGTTCGACAATTGCCATTGCAACGCCTCTCTCGTCGACGACCTTTGCTTCTTCCGCGTTCTCCAATACGAGTATTCCAAGCACTTCCACTGCCACGTCCCTTTCACAACCGTCCACCTCAGCTGCATCTGATACAAATGGAGGGACGGCCACAACGCCCAAGGAGGTCACCGATAGGGATATCCTTGCGTTTTGCGGCAACGCTGAAACAATGCTTCTCGACCACGTGCTCAAGACGTCGGCCTCTAGTAAGCTTTTTGTGGCTGTTTTAAAGAGGAAGAAGAGGGCAAAGTTTTCTTGGAAAAGGGCTCCTTAAAAGATGTCTGAACATTTCGCTGATGAAGAGTGTCTTAGAGTGGGCCGGTGTTATCCGCTTCTCCTCATTTGCCAAGCAGGGTCAAGAGGCCTTTGCTATTTCCGATCCGCAAGCGAGAGTTTGGCGGATAAGCCCCTGACGTATCGGGAAGCCATGCCTATGCCCCAAATCAGGGGATTCAAAGTGAGCCATGAGATGTGGGGAAAAGGAATCTCCTCGAGCATCAGAGATCATACCTGAACGAAATGGATCTCTGGGAAATTGAAAGCGTTATTTCCGTCGTTCAATAACAAAAAGCACAATTCAACACTGATATGCTGATTTCAGTTCGTGCTCAAGACAACGCCGCACTTCAAGAGCAACTACATGCCATTCAACAGGTAAGCGTAAATCCGCTTGTTGGTCTTGCGTGCGTTACTCGAATCGTCATTCGACACGTCGGCATGAACGTGTGTTTGACGATTTGGCCTTGATCGAAGATCACGTCCCAAGCAAGCAAACTTGTTTCCGCCAAAATTACGAGTCAATAATTTCAATTTGATCAGCTGTTTGACTACGTAGCCTCTGAGAGGAAGCCTCTTGGGCCGGAAGAACTTCCCTTAGAGAGATCTTCGCCTTGGCTCTATGAGGGAATCCCTAATCCAGGCACACGCGGACCCGTAGAGTCCTTCTTTCGCCTTCCTCTAGCGGCCGTCAAAAGTGATCTCTGTCTTCTGAAGGGGAGAGAACATGGAGGCGTCTAGGAGAGTGAGAGAGAGAGAAAACGCAGAGAACCGAAGAGCCCGGATAGCGCGCCAATCGTTAGGACGTGTGCCGTCTCGGTGTCTTCCAACTCATATTAAAAGTTTCCTTCAGGCGAAGAGGTCGAAGACGCCCGTTGATCTTCGAGCGAAGGACTCTCGCGTCGACTTGGCCCTGCAAATAATGAGCAAGGTAAGGCGTTTCTGTAAAAGATGCAAAAGCCAAACCTGCTGCAGATGCCCGACTTCGATGTTCAGTCTTTCATCACGTCATGTACCAATGAGGATCAGGCTCGCGCAGCTGCAGCTGCCCTCGGCTTCAACCTCGAACCAAAGAGCGAATCAAAGAGCGAAACAAAGTCGGACTCCGATGACAGCAACACGCCACCGACTAGTGCTCCATCGACAGCTGTGCCTGGAGAAATCGTACCTCCGTCGAGTTCTCTACTAGCTGTTTCGGAAATGCATTTCACAGAGGCATTTCATCGTGCACAATCCATGCAATCGTAAGTTCTCCTAGAAGCTCAAAAAGTTTTTTCAGCGCAATTCGGACTCAGACGACCACCACTTCTTCTCCCTCGCGTAAACTAGGAGACGGCAAGGACACAGGTATGACGCTAGTTTCGTCGAGATGCATGGCCCGTTTTCAGTTGTGACGACTTCGGCACCAGCTGCTGTCGCGTCGAAGCCCATCGAGTCTCCGTCGCCACGCAAAGGCAGCAGCGATGAGGATCAGAAGCCCGCGGTATGTCATGAGAATGGCTGCATTTTAACCTTTCATCATTGCAGCTGGCTCCCATGCTCATGATGAACTACTTGAGTTCCTGTTTTGGAAAATTCAAGGAAACACTTCAACATCAGGGAGTCGGCGTCAATCTCGACGTCAACGGCAGAGCGGTATGCATTTCTCGTTCTTGTTCTTGGGCTAGCATCTGAATGCTTGAGGCTTATTATTAGAAGGTTTCGAAGCAAGAAATTGATTTCAAACAGCCAGATGCGCATACTAAATGCCACTTTCAAAAAGCCGTTATTTTCTCCAAATTGTGCATTCTAGAATACAGCAAATCTTGCAGCCATAGCGAGAAAGACCAAAGTTACATTGAAAATGAAGTTTCAGATTGACTTCTCCGCGCGTCCAGTTGACCCGATCTTCCAGAAGGCGCGTCAGCAGCTCGATAGCATTCGCGAATACAAGGACACCAAGTCCGAGTCGCCCCCCGCCGATAAGGACCAAGATGGAGGTTGAAAGCATTCTCAGCACCTTAACTCCCCGCAGGTCCACGTGCCACGGCCACTGTAACAGTGACGGGCTCACCAATCGCCATCAATCGCGCACTCCTCGACACAATTGCCGCTGCTGGAGTGTCAACGGGCGGTGCCTCTGGACAGGAGCGCTCCACGGCTTCAGCTCCCTTGAAGACAACCATTGAAGAGGAGAGCGTCGTCGTCGAAGAGAAGTCCGGTGTTTCTCGAGCAGCATCCGCCGGTCCACCTGAGAAGCGCGCTCGGATCGAGGAGACCGCTGCGGCCGAATCATGAGAGAGTTTCTGGCTCAATGGGAGCTTATTTATAAGAGAAGAAGATACTTGTGTCATATCATCGGGTGGCGAGCCTTTCCGTGCTGTCCATCTGTCCCTCCTCACTTGTCGAGAGAGGAGTTGTGCTGCCGTTCACGTTTCTTCTGTCTCCTCGTCTCTTCTCATTCTTCGATCTTCTCGCTGTTCACTTTGTGTTGTGCTCCTCTGGCTTTCGTCGACCCCCACTCTCACTTTGTTCCCCCTTTCCATCTCGTCTTTTACAGTCAGGTTACGCGCCCGAAACTGGTGTCGTCTCTCCTTGAGAGAGCTCTAAATGTTACGGTGGCGCGAAAAAAAACTACCATAGTGAAAGATGTCCTCTCACAAAGTTTTCATTCCTCGCAAGTGGTTCGAGAGTCTCTATGAGAAGCACTGCTTGAAGGCCTTTGTTTGGGGTTAAGAGGTTCTACCTGTTCTGGTTACTCAGACAGTGCCCTGAGCTCTCCTTCTTCGATCTGACTAAAGGGTGAACCCGTCGACACTCCTCAAAGGCCTATCATTGATGCGATAAACGGTCATCATTGCAATGTGCGCGTGTTTACCCTGAAAATCTGTGAAATCCCCCGTCTTCCCACCACCTCCATACTCTTTCTCAGCAACGCGGTATTCCTTTATTTGTCGTTATTCTTAGTGACGTTCTTCTACTTCGAACGTGTGAACAACAATGTTGCAGTACATTCATCACAAAGAAAAAGGCGCCGAGGCATCCTCAAAAAGAACTCATTCAAAATGTCACTATACCATTGCCTTCTACAGCCAACTCTCTCCCTCCCACTCACTCTTTCACCTTGCACTCTTCTTCTTCTTCGACAACTTCTACATTATTTGCAAAAATCGATCTTCGTCGATTCGATTCAATCTCAAAAAAGCACGCCTCGAGTCTTCGTTCCCTCCTCGCTCCATGTGTTTGTATCCCCCTCAGATCATTCTCTTCACTACAAGTTCCTTTCATGCTCTGTGTTCCTATTTGTGTGTTTAAGTGTACAATTGCTCAGCTTGTTCTTGGGCACTCATCATGTGTTTTTTTCTTGTTTAATGAATTCGATTCGATTAAAGATATTTTATGAACCGACAACTGCAACCAACACAAGAACCCCGACCACGTGAAAATGTCGTAGAAGTATTTGGTTGTGGTGAAGCTATGCTTGTTTTCTCACTTCGAAAATGATGGAGTGCCGGAGGAGAGCGAGGCTGCGCGCGGGGACCTAATAGCGCTTTTCGTTGCATTGTTGATGTGCGTCACTTTGTGTGTCTGCATCTCCTCGTTCCCCATAGACTCACGACCGGCGTCGTCAAGGAGATGGGGCCAACCACGCGGGAACGCGCCGCCGCTCCGCCGACACTCGCCCTGCCAGCTGATCTCCGCCGCCTCTATTCAATCGTCGGTCAATGGTAAGTCAGCAATTTATCTAACCTTTGAAAAGCGTCGTTTTTTTAATGCTTCATCATTTTTTCTTCAGGAGAGTCACCTTCGTCCGGGTCCGCCAAGAGCGACAAACGGCGCTCCAACGGTTTTCTGCTATATTTGTGGGCGTCAGTTCGGATCGAAGAGCATCGCCATCCACCAACCGCAGTGTCTAAAAAAGTGGGAAAACGAGAACGCAAAGCTGCCGAAGGCGCAGAGACGTGCGGCGCCGGTCAAGCCGGATATTCCCCTGACAGGTAAGGCTATTAGAGGAAAGGGCGAGAACACCCGTGATTTGAGGTGGAGCCGTGGATCGCGAAGCAATGAATGAAGCGGCGTGGGCGGCGGCGCAGTCGCAGCTTCTCAAATGTGAGCATTGCGGCCGTTCTTTCGGCTCGGATCGACTCGCCGTTCATCAACGGTCGTGCACGGCTGAGAATCCGTCGAAGCGAGTGGGCGATGGAGCGGCTCCGCGCGCCGGCCGCGGCGTCTCGCCCGCTCGCGGCGTCTCACCCGTCACTCGAGGTTACTCGCCGGCGCGACGCGTCAAGTGATCTCTGTCTCTTGCCTTTTCCATCCTTCTTCCCGAAATCCGACAACCTTCTATATGCCCTCTGATTGCTACGTATCGAATTTCCGGAATGTGCATCCGACCACACGCCTAGAGGCCACTCGGTGATGCTGTAAATGGGCAATCATGCGCACGAATGCGCTTTACCGGTTCATAGAAAAACGCCCCTGCTGCCTTTCTCGTGCGTCGCTCGCAATCATGGATGTCTTGATTCGGTCTTCCCAGACATCTCTTTCCTCACCTCCGTCACAGCTTGAATAAAGATCTCTGAAGTCAAGCGCGTGAGGATGTGTTGGAAGGCATTTTCGGCGCCAAACCAGACGGGTGTTGATTGGTAAAAGAGGCACACCAACGGAGAAGGTGCTCGAGAGACCGCGCTGGCAATGGACGACGAGGAGGCGAAGAAGGAGAAGGAGAAGGAGGAAATTGTTGGTGGACGTGCCGCGGGTCGCGGAAATACGTGCGAGAAGCTCGCTATGTGCCTTCAACTCGTTGGCCACACAACAGTATATGCGTCTTCTTCGGGACGCGGCCAACCCAATAATGAACCCAATCCACGCAACGTTTCTCGTCTTCTCAGCTCGTTCAGCTTCCGCCTCCGCCGTACTTTAAAGACGAAGAACACGTTTCTAGTGATTTTAGCACGGAGCATTCAAAAACAAAAGATGGAGCAGGAATTCAAAATGCATTTTTCCTTTTAATCCTTATGCCCCGCTCTTCCGTACTAGGTCTTAATAGCGGCCGAGCTTCTACCGCTATCCTTCAGCTGAAAATAAAAACAGATGACATTGGCGCTAATGTGTTATGCGAATCTGGACTGGGAGATTTATTGAATGAATGCATTGGAGAATATTTTTCATAAGTCCACTCACATTTTTCTCTTCCTCTCTCTCCTCTGACCATGCAGGCGCAAAGCCTCTCCTGTCGTCCATTCACTTCCTCTCCGGGTGTGGGCGCCGCCTCTGTAGTCGGTGCCGTGCCTTGTGTCAGCGATGCGATTCCCTGAGAAGAGAATTTGCGCCTCTTCTGTGCGCATCTCTTCCTTCGGGAACGGGGCGACGAGTAATGCCAGGAGAGGGGGAGGTTCTTCCTTTGCTTCTGCCCGTCCTCGCTTGCAGCATTCTTAACCTCGTTTAATTACAAGCTTGCCCTTGGTTGGAGGAAGGCAAAAAGGTTTTCCAAGAGACGACTTGCGAAGAATGACCCGTTGTCGTCAAGACGCCTCCCCCTCACTTCCTTCTTTCGCCTTCATTCAGCGTCAAATCAAAACAGCGATGCCTCAGTCGTCATTGGAATTGAGTCGAGTCTCTGCCGTAGTTGGTCTTCGTCTGACTGACTAGAGTGTTCAGCTCTTTTCTAAACTTGGCACCTTGTCATGCTTCCGCTGCACTTCCGTGCTGTCATCGCGCTCCCGATGCGCGTGCCACGAAATACAATTAGTGTGTGCACTCAAGGAGCGCCGAGAATGGTGTTGGACGAGGCTTGGAACGAGACGACCCAGCTGCATGGACATGCCGGCGTCCGACCGCAACACATCCTCGCCATCAGCTGCGGTGTTGCCAACTTTCTCCTCAACTCGGTCATCTGGATCGCCTTCGTCCGCGCGCCAAACCTCCTCGCGAAATCGCATCTTCACCTCTTCTTCGCCTTCGCTGTCACCAACACATTGTCAGGCACGTTGCATGCAAATTTGATAAGTTGTCAGAAACGTTGATCTTCAGGATTCTTCACTATCCCAACGTACGTGAACCTTTTCCTTCACAACAATTTGAACTGTCCGAGATGGACGATCATGATCGGCTCCGGTACGTTCAATTGTTATTCATAGAACACAAATGCAGTCTTCGAAATCGGGCTCGACCGTATCCGAACGTTATTGGCGCTAGGCATCGCTTTCGAGAGAGCCTATGCACTTTATCGACCGGGTGATTTCTATATGGCCGACGGTCGAACAACAGCAAGACGCATCGTTGGAATTTCTATTCTGTGGGCGGTTTTTGATGCTGTCTCTATGGCAATTGAAGACAACTTGTTTGTTGTAAGTGTAGTCCATTCGATGATGTTTCCTGAAGATTCGAGTTCATTGCGTGACGACCGCTTCATCGGGTCGGATCTTCCACACGTATTTCTTGGTGTCAGCCATCATTGCCGGCTTTGTGCTGACGTTCGTTTACGTGGCCTTCCTCGTAAAGCTTTTCATCGTCCGCGACAACACCGTCTCCACGCACAAATCCTGCAGCTCTCTACGAGAGACATTCAATCAGGTCTGCAGACGCCTCATTCCATTCTTGAGTCTTAATTCCAGGCCAATTCATTGGCGGTTCTAGTCATTCTGTGCGTGATGCTATTCTCCGTGCTCCCCAGCTCTTTGTACTTTCACGACCTCTTAGTGAACAAGGTCTGACGCAGCTGTGTGGGAACTCCCTTGAGAACAACTCAGGTTTACTTCATGGAATATGGCCCGGTCATCACAGTCGGTTATCATCTCTACGGCATATCGTCGTTCTTCTGCTACAGTCTTAGGCATCGAGAGATCAGCAGTGCAGTTCGGTAAGAAAGCGTGAAAGGCAAGGGAGCATACAGATCTGTGTTGCCACCTAGCAGATGTTGCGTCGATGGGACTTCACGGGACTCGACCGTTACCCGAGAGACGTCGTTTAGGAGACAGAACAAACTACAGGGTTGTGATGCTCAGGCTGTCGAGCTCATTTAAACGCTTATACAGAAATGAAATAAACGATCAGGTCCACTCTACATAAGCCGCACAACACATAAGGGAAAGAGAAACGAAAAGGAAATTTGCTATTGGCCTTTGAGAGTACAGGTGAATTTGAAGTGCATTCCGAAGAGTCGATGGAACCGTGTCCAGTCGCTTCTACTCTCGTCACGACGAGACGAGAGCAGGACGCAATTGCCAGCGCTGCTGCCACATCCGGACGCTCAACCGCAGCTCCTCTAGCTGTCGCTGTCACCACTTCTAGTTGATGTCCCCTTCCTGAATGTCTCGCTTTTTTGCAAACCATTCCCTCTATTGACTACTATTGAATTCTTACATGGAAGATCTTACAATTAGGTTCAGTCTTTATGTCAAAGTCTCCTCTTTGAAATGTCTTTATGGAACCAGGATCCGTCTGACACTGAAATACTTTGTCGTACAAGGGAGGCACAAAAGAAATGTGCCGAATCTTCTTCAGGTCTGTCTGTACTAGGTACGGTAGTCGAAAAGTCACACACCGGGTGGTAGAGTTGTATTCTCGGTGGAATGCAAAGACAGGTCGTGTTGAAATCGATAGATGTAGGCCGTAGAAGGCGGCTGTTAGAGAGCGTGTGGCCGGCTGTGAGTGAGAGCGGGCTACTCGCAGTTAGTTACCGGGTGTTTGTGGGAGCCGCCGCGCGGTCGCCGCGCGCCCGCTCCTTCTTCCCTCTCTTTGACGAAGGCAATCTCTTGACAGCGACGTAAAGGCGGTTAACCGGACCAGCGTCATCGCCATCGCGGGAGAAGGCGGCAACGGCCACCGGCGATGCCCTTGCCTCTTTTCTTCTGGCTTGCGCAGATCGTCGCCATCTTCATCAACATCTATTTTGTTTGGGAGCTCACTAACCGACGGCATTCTCAGTAAGTAATTGGAACGTCTCCTTTTGCACGTGCTTGCAGAGAGAACCGCTGCTTCTTTCTCTATCATTGCATGACACTGGCATTCACGAATATTCTGGTAGTTCTCTATAATTTCGCTCTTTTGAACAACCCGCTTGAAGGCGAAGGGTACGGCTTTACTTTGATTTTGTACGAATGACTCTTGCAGAGTGACCATATCCCGAGAGGACGCTTTGCCAAGTCGACTAGTTTGGGCCATTGGCGTTTATCTTCATCTCACTCAACAAATGACAGCGCTAGTTCTCTCCTTGAGTCGAATGGTCGCCATGACCTTCAAATGGCACATGCAGACCTACGTGAGAGCTTCGACATCCTTACAGCAACCACGCGTTAAGGTGTGGGAAAGCCGAGTGAGCAACTTCGCCATCGCCGTCCAGTTCCTCTTCCCACTCATGTTCGTCGTTTGCTACCTTCTCGACTCGCCTCTCACAAACACACGAAATCGTCTCAGCCTCGAGACGGGCGACGTTCTCGTTTGTCATTTCTCCCTCCCTCGTCAAATTCTTCCAGTTCGATTACCTCTCCTCAAGGCGTTTCATCTACAGCGTCACTTTTGTCGTTGCCTTTGGGGCTCATATCGTTATTGTGGCACGTCGCCTCTATGTTAATTGCGAACGAGTGCGACTACGTGAGGAGCGAGCACGAGCACGACTTCGTGGAGAAGGCTCCGATGACAGCAACACCACCGAGAGCGGTGAGGAGTGCACCTGACATCTGAAACAAGAAAAAGTGTTTCAGGATCAGACCTTCCGCGAGTCTCCGTCTTCACCATTCCTCACACGCCTACCGTACAGCCAACATTTGCTGCTCGTGAATTCCACTTCTCATTGCTTGTCCTTCTCCAGGTCACATTTCAAACCTTTTTTTCCGTTTCGTATTCGACTTCGAGAAGCGACACTTCACCTGTCGCTTCTCTCCTTCATACGTCAAAGCCGGATAAAACCGGGACCATCTGCTGCAGGTGCTCGCGCAGCTCTATCACTGGTTCGTGCGCGACAACGAAGCACTGCCTTCTGGTCATCCGGACTCACTCCTTGCGTCAATGCTCGTTTCTGTCTGTCTGCCCTTGTTACTCAGCATCTATTGGACGCTCCCACACCTCGTCTTCTACTACAAATATAACAAGGCAAACAGACACATTGAAAGATCAAGAGCGACATTTCAGTGCTGCTGCAACAGGGCGGTTGTCGATGATGCCGTTCGAACAATACACTTCCCAAATCCTTCCGCCATTCGTCCGGTGTCAACGAGCGATGTGCTTACTGAAGAAGCTCAACGTTCACCAATAGCAGTCATGACAAGCAGTTCGAATCCAACTGGAGGCTCCTTCTTTTTACCAAGTGCCTCACCCATAGGATCTTAGAAGTCCTCCTTCGAGCTTCTCAATAGGTCAACGATTTCCAAAACCGGTCGTGCATTGCTTAAATTGAATAAATGGTTTCACGTGCTCTTCCAGTCTTCCTTTTGCCGTTAGCCGTAGCTAATTCCCGGTCCAGTGCTTCATAAAACGGACTTGATATGTCTGATGGCAGCCCAACGAGGCGCGGTCCCCAGCTGCTTGAATTTACACGCTTCTTGTTTATTCGATCCGCATTTCCCTCAGCATTTCGCTTAGCCCGGACAACCAGTATGCTCACGTAGAGCAGTTCTCGAGTATTTCTTGCTTATGGAGGTTTGTCTTTCACAATTTATTTAACCGCAACAGGATACCATGATGATTAATTCAACAGTCGGGGGAAGCTGTAGAAGTGCACCGCTCTGCAGCATGTGACGAAGGTATGCAAATGGTCGATGCACGTGGGTCTTTGCCCTCAAAACTGAACCGGTAGTGAGTGATCCTCTTCAACTGCCGACTAAGCTGGCGGCCTGCGCATTGCGACTCTGGCCTAAAATTCACTCAAGCACAGAGGTTATTTTGGTGCATTTTTAAGTCCAACAGGTTTTCTGTACTAGGTAGTTCTGTTCTCGCTTAACTCTACCCCAGCTGCAACCAAGCTTGGCTCACCGGACGTGCAGCCCTCGTGGAATGGCCCATTCTGTTGACAGAGCTTATGCGTCCGGCGAAAGTAATGCGAGCTCGCGCGGGTTTTCTGTGCTGACAAATGCAGCCCCAGAGGCTTCACGGAGTCAGAACGAGCTCCGGTTGTGTCGACTTCAGGCCTCCTTTTTTGGTTTGCTCACAACAAACTTTTTGGCCAGCTCAGCAGTTTTGTCCAAATATGTCTCATGCGCGAATGTTTGTTTGCCTTTGCCATTGAGAACTCGGTCGTAGTTCAAAATATGGTGACTAAGCTAGAAAGATCTATCTATGTATAAAGGTCTCGGAATGTGAGCACTTTTGCATCATCGCGCTCCTCCCCCTTTCTCCACGAGCTTTTATTCCTTTCGTCCTTGTCCTACAACGTTCTGCGTTGGCAGCGCTTCACACCTTTGCTAGTCTTTCCTTCCAAGGCTTACGGAGTAGATAAGAGAGCTTGCCTTTGGACTAGAAGCCCTTCGGCGCTCCCCGTTTTCCCAGCAGCAATTCTCATATGACGCGAGCGGATGAGAGCTATCCCGGGGAGTGGTTGATTGCCCCATTATACGTCGTCTGAGGTTGCGGCGTTTCCACGACGAGCCGGTGTTCTAGGCGCGTGCCGTTATCGTCTGAGACGAGGATGGCGGCGACGACGATGGCGAACCGCGTCGTCGACTCTCCCTGCGGACGCATATATCCGGCCCTCATGCTCGCCCTCACACAAATTGCCTATCTCCCCGTCGCCTCCACAATGCTCTCGACGTCCTTCTTCGAACCGTCACAGGCAAGTGACTTCGTCAAGTGACGCTTATTGCCTTGGCAGGAAGAATGCGAAGAACTGAGAATCAACGGCACCTCGTCGACGGTCTTCCACTCGCTTCTCGTCGAGTGGGGCTACGCCTGCCAAGATTCCGCTTTTCTCACAATCGTCTCGATGACAGTGATGCTCGGAGCGTCCATTGGCGCCTTCATCTCCGGCTTCCTCGCTGATCGGTTTGGTCGCAAGCCGGTCGTTGTCGGTGAGTAAGCGTACGGTTCTTTTGTTAGCACAGATGCACAGTTTCGCGCTCGTTTTAAGGCTTTATGACAGAAAACACAAATTTTGTGGTTTGTCTGATGCAACAGATTTCAGGAACTCTGGCCGTGCTGGCCTCGGGCAACGCGCTCCTTTGGATGACAGCGGGCGAGAGTGCTTTGTTGTCGCTTCCGGTGTTCCTCGTGTTGGGCGCTGCTGCGGGCGGCTACATGGTCACGAACTTCGTCCTTCTCGTCGAGTCTGTGCGTCGATCTCGGTGAGCCTTCTCGAATTGTATCCAGACTACAAAGATAAGAGACCCCGCCTGCCAGTAGCTAGTACTCCTTTCTGACGTTTACTCGAGTGAACAGAGAACTAAGCTACCCCCTCTTTCTCTCATCATCTCACACACCACAGAGCAGACTCGTAGCCACGTCGAGTTTGTGGTTTCTGGCCCACATATACGAGGCGTTATGAAATCGACGATGATGAGGGCAAAGAGAAAAAGCCGCCTCGGTTTGCAGTTCGCGAGTCCTCATGGTGAGCGTGAACGGATGGCCGATGTCCGTGGCGGGCACGGCGCTTCTCGCATTTCTTTCACGCAACTGGCGCGCCTTCCACCTCGTGACGGCACTCATCGCTGCCGTGTTTGCGCTTCTTCTGGTAAGTGCGAAAGAACAAAAAAGAAACAATAATTGTACGACAACTAACAAGGAGGGAAAACATTTGTTGATAGTAAAGGCAGACGGCACATGACGGCTTTCGGTCTTGCAGCAAGCGATAGCATGCGAGAGCGTTCCCTGGCAAGAAACAACAGGTCGATCAGAAACTGGGAAGAATGGAGGCAACGGCGAGCTTGTCACTCCAGACGAATCGTTTGATGGTCGAACACCACCGAAGGACTATTCGTACATTGACTTGTTGCGACTCAAGAGCATCCGGCGATCGCTTATCGCGCTTGTTTACTGCTTCACGGTGTCATCTGTCGTCTCATTCGGGTATTGCAATACGGAAACACGAAACTAAACTCTCAGGTTTTATATGAACGTGGAGAAGATCCCGGGTGGTCGATACCTCAACCTCGGCTTGATGGGTGTCGGCAAGTTTCTACTCGGACTGCTGCCTCTTCTGCTCTCTCGTTGCGTTGGTCGTCGCCCAATTCAGATTGTCTCTATTGGCGTGGCGTGCACTGCTGCCTGGGCTCTCGTCCTCAGGTTTCGCCTTTTTTGAATAGATGAAGCCGAGTTTCAGTATCTTTGCCGGAATGACAGAGGATACGCTCTTCTCAGTGCTCTCGTTGATTGTCGCCACTTCCATGGATCCTTCCTGGAAGATGCAGCACCTCTACTCGGCTGAGCTCTTTCCAACCGTTGTCCGTAATATGGCCCGTGGCGTCTGCAATGTGGGCGCTCGCTTCGGCGGAGTAATCGCCCCGCTGGTAGAGTTGGCTCCCTCTTCGCTGAAAGCATTCCTTTTGCAGATTGTGCGTTTGCGATCGACAAATTGGGTGCTGCCATACATCGTCTTCGCCACTTTACTCAGTATTCAGTTGGCCGTCTCGCACTTCTGTCTACCCGAGACGCAGTCACACAAAATGCGCGACGTCCCCGTGGAACACGAGAAGGAGTTGGAAAGCATTTCGAGTCAGGTTCCTCCTCCCGAGCAACGGCCGAACAGTGAACGAGGGTAGGAGGCGAACCCTGAGAGTGGGCAATTTTCTCTTTCCGTTCCAGATGTGAGGCCAAATTCTCCTCTGTTGGTGTTTCGCTGGTCAGCAGCACTAATCGCTAGAAAACGCGCGTCTCGCGGCCAAAATAGGACATTAACCTTGTGAGTTCTCCACTCAATAGCTAGGCACTTATTTTTATTCTTTCTGTGATTCCACCTAATCCACACTGATCTCCTTTCTATCTTTTCTGTGCGCTTTCGAAGTTCTTTGGCAATCGCTTTTCTTATGTACGCCGATACGGTTTTCTTCGAAAGTCTCTTTCTCTACGAAGTGTCTCTGCAATTGAGTCATGTCAATCTCAGAAGGTACGTGTAACAACATCAATACTGACAGGATTGGGCAAATATCATTTCCCGACAAACCCTTTCCTCAAACTCCACACGAGAACCGTGTGCTTATATTGTATCTTCGAATTTGATGTATAAATACTTTTATTATATTGTTAGTGGATTTCTGTCTTGGAACGATCAGAAGAAGCTCCTCATCGCGTGGAAACTGGGCGAAACAAAAACGAGACCAATACACATCGTTTTCCCTTTTCGCTTAAAGCGGTAAAGGCAAGATTTTTGGGATAAGAACGAGCGCATAACCGACAAAAGGGGCTTAATACTGTTTTTCATCTCAAAAGAGAGAACAAAGCATGAATATACTCTGTGTCTTTGAGAAGTAATAACTGAAACGAGATAATGCGCTGAATGATGTTAGAAGTGAGACTTTCAGAAACTGAAAATGAAAAACAACAACAACAAAATATCAACAGTGGGATTTTTGTTGGATGCTGGCTTTTGTGAGAAAAATTCAAAGAGGTGCTCAATGAGGGAGGCAAACGGTAGCTCCCAATGGAGTGTCTCTGTGTACCTTGTTTGCTATTTTCATAGATCGTCAACCCGTGTTCCAGTGCACGGATTAGAATAGAAATTCAAATTGGACAAAAAAGGAATCGCGACTACACATGATTTGAAGACCGAAAGCCAAAAACGAAGGCTACACCGACGGACTCAACATATGCAAACCCTCAAGGCGCGACGGTCCCCAGAACGGCAGCCGTAGAAGATGAAGAAGAAGTAACGTAGGAGGCTAAGGAGCGCCACCCACAACGCTCCTCGGGCAGTCGTCAGCTCTTGCCGTCACTTTCTTCTGAAAGAACAACAATTTGTTCAATATGTACTGAGAGCTCATTCGAAGTGATCAGACTAGTGGAAAATGTAAAAGTGCACACGTCGTGAGAGCCGTGATTTAGTCACTTGAGCGCGCGTTAAAACCACGTCATGCGTGAAACGAAATGCCAGGTCAAGCCGCTTTAATAACGTGCCTCATGAGTCTCCATATCCCATCAGACGTTTCACGCTAAATCGTCGTCTACGAGCCAATCGTCAGCGTGCTGGACCCCACTCGAAGCGCTTGATAGGCTTCCCGGGCCACGGCTTCCCCTTTTCGCTGCTGCCGCGATTCCGGAAGCCAGCGGAGACGCACGCACATCCGCAAAGGAATTCAATCAACTCCGAAAAGAGGCCTTTTCGAACAACGCGCAACTTGATGCGCCCACTCAAAAGTGAAACGTAGGAGGGTGAGAATGTGAATGGAGTCCAAAGCACGCATTTCAACGTGTCCCGGTGTCCGGTCCCCGAGGAAATCTCGCTGATCGACGCGAAAGCGATGAATGACGGCGGCGAGCAGACATTTGACTGATCTTTCTCAAGGATGTGAGACCTTTGAAGAGAAGCACGATTTAGAGAGATTTCTTGAATGCTCAATGCTTCTTTCCTGTGTGTCTAAAGGTTCTCCAAAAGCAACGAGTAGCTTTGGAATTTTTGAATCTGCTCCGAAAACATTCTCATTGCCTTTTGCGATGCAGGGAGCGTCTTGTCTGTTTACAAGGCTTAGTTGGGCGATGAGCGGCCGAATAAAATCGCCCCCGGCGCGAAGCGCCGGGGGAAGTTTCCTTTGGTCGGGCCCTTTTACTCTCCTTCAGATCTGAAAACTT
>JAQIXL010000375.1:0-34288 GCA_034700245.1 Poikilolaimus oxycercus
ATTCAGCGTGAAAAACTGCTCTAGGGGGTCTAGGTCCCGTTTCGAAAGTCCACGGGGACTAAAAGGCCTTCCCTTGTCAGTCGGTAGAGCACCAGACTCTTAATCTGGCTGTCGCGGGTTCGAGCCCCGCATCGGGCTGGCATGTTTTTGGTTCTTTTGCATTTCTAATTTTTCTTCTACTCAACCTTTTTGAATAGGATTCCACTCCATTTACCATTTGTGACAGCGCGTGAGCGGACGTTTTGCTTCTTCGATGGCATCGCAGTTAGTTTCCCTTCCCTTTTCAGTGCTTTGACAGAGAATCGGAGAAGGCTTCTGCTGAAGGAGCCAAGTCGGCGAAGGAGGGTGAGCCGCCGGTCGTCATCGGAGAGAAGCCGGAGACGACGCGATCAGATACTCCTCCAGAGAAGGTGAACATAAGAGGAGAAGAGGGAGAAGGGAGCAGAAGGAGCAGCGACGTCCTGCAGCGAACGCGTCTCCGATCCTCGTGGCCCTCGAGGTGCGCGCCCTTCTGGCGGAGAGAGAGGACGGCTCTCTCGAAGTGAATGTTGATGAGGTCTCTCTCAAGAGAAACGAAGAGAAGAGTTCAGTTGGAAATGGCGGACCGAGAGTTGGTGAGCGCCCTCACAGACGAAATCATCAAGAAGAACCACCCTTGTCCGTGGGTGTCCCTCTAGAAGAAGAGAAGGGAGCAGGAAGCCGAGACTCTTTCTTCTCACGGAAGTGAAGACGCTGCAGGAGGTGCTGCAGAAGGACTGGGACTTGCGCACCCTCGGCGACTTCCTCGAGAAGGGCAAGGACCGTCTCAGCTGGGTCGCCGACTTCATCGACAAGGCCGACACTCTCAAGCTCTAGACAGCTCCTTCCCCTGGCCAAAATGCCCACACACAATAAAGCTGCTCCCCCTTTGTATTATCTTGTTGAAGTGAAGACAACAGAAGAGAGTTTATTGGATCAAGTTTCGACTTTGGCTGTACGAGTTCGAACTCTCTCATCGCACAGCTTCGTCTTCTTCAGCTCTTCCTCGTCATTGCAGAGATCATCCACACAGCAGACATATCCGAAAGTGGCCGTGGGATAGTTGGCAGACATTGCTTTGAACTCCTGTCAGAGATATCAAAGGAGAGATGGAGGAGTACCGCGTTCATTTTGTCGCAGTCGAAGTCGCTGCAGAAGGAGTCCGACTCTGTTTTACCTTCAGGCCACTCGATATCGAAGGAGACACAAGACTTGGCAGAAGAACCACATTTAGCCTGAACTGTAAAGAGCTCGAAAATATAAACCTCGTAGACTTCTTTATTTTTCTTCGTGTGACACTGGAGGGCAGAGGAGAGGGGACAGAAGAAGAGAAAGAGGAGCAACAGTTTCAACCGAAACATTTCAGACGAAGGACAAGGGTTCTGAGATCTCCAAGTGGTTCTCTTTCGTTTCGGGACTCGGCAGTTTTAGGTGCTAATCATGTAATCGACAGGGAAGAGCCTAACACTTTGATCGCGTCTAGAGAAGAAGGAAGGTGTCAAGGTTTATTAGAGAAGAGACATGGAGAAGGGGCAGAGGTAGGAGTCGACCTGCAGTCTCTCGTGTGTCATAGTTCTCGAGTAACGACTTTGGCTCGCGAGAGATGCCGGTTGACACTCCTTGTTCTTTCATTCTGGGATCCGTTGGAGAGAAGCAACGAATTGTTTATAGCAGGATCGAATGACACAGCGGGAACAGGAAGACCTTCAAATGTGCAGTCCAGATGTTGCTGAAGGGAGTAGAGGAGTACTGTAAGGAGGGCCGATCTCATTGTCAGACCCACTCGCGTTAGTGTCATGTTCCTCTTCTTTCTCAACAATGAGCACCGACGACGAGGGGTCTGAGAAGGCCGACGGAGGAGGGGGAAGGGATGAGGAGAGCAAGGAACATGGCGTCAAGAAGGAAGCAGACCAATACGATTATGAAGAGCTGAAGATGGACTGAGGGCGAAGGCCACTCCATCCCGCTTTTATGCGATCTCTCACGGGGAGGGCGGGGTCACTTCCAGGAACAGCCAGAGTGCTAACAGCCAGTGATCCTTGTGATAGTCGCTGGAAGAAAAGATTACGTTGAAGGCAAAGTGGCACTTTGACGCTGCTACAGTTTGAGGGATTGGTACTGAGAAGTCCGGAAGGACAGAGATGGAATGAACTCTGATCTCCTCAGGTCATTCGGATTTCAAGAAGGCGAAGAGGAGGCGATATTTCTGTGACCAGAGAGACTCTCGAATCGGCTTTGGATAATCGCGCGGTGCTGGACGGCGAGTCGCCTTTTCAACGGCGGGCGCCTCGACGATTAGAACGATTCTCCCTCAGACACATCATTGGCGTTCGCCGTTTCCGTCTCCACTAATAGGGCGTCTCCTGGAATCTCTAGTAACGTTGTGAGGAGAGGCCTCGTTCGTTCAGACTTCAATCTCGTTGATGTTCTTCTTGATCTGTGTGACGCGAAGAGTGCAAAGTGATCTTCCTCGAAGTTGCACTCTAGAGCTCTCTCCTTCTCCTTCATGTCGCTAATCCATGTCCGGCAAGGAAATCACACCTTCAATTGAATAGTATTCCTTCTACTCTTGGATTTCTGACTAGTTCGTGATCCTGTGGATGAAGGTTCACACATGGAAGTCCGGCTAGATTCACTAGAAAAAAAGGAGCAGAAACCGCCCCGGTGTCTTGTGAAAATCGGAGCTTTTAGATCTTCTGGCATAACCGAGACTCTTGAAACGGTAATGTACACAATTTATTGCTCAGAGATGACAAGGCGGAATCTCATAAGTGAACTTTGGTCGTACTGGGTTTGACTGGCAGGTCAATGGAGAAATGCTGATGAAGAGACTCAAGAAGACTTCTGTCGTCGGCGGATCTCGAGGACGACCTCCTTGATGACGCCGGCCACCTTCTCGAGAGTGATGGACTCTTCGAAGGGAGGAACGTGGATGAAGAGGGCGCGACTGCGGTCTCGCGACAACGACTGGTAGAAGCTGAAGCCACACAGGTATCTGAAAGTTGCATTCCTTCGGTAAGAGTGTCCGGAGAGCTTGAATGTCTGGTGGGAGAAGCACGACACGTCGGAGTTCATACCTTCCAGGGTCGTCAGAAGTCTTGAGAGAGAGGTCGCCGAGTTCAAGGCGCTCCCTCAGTTGGAGGACGATGTCGTCGACGTCGATGCCCGTCTTGAGAGTGGCGTCTCCACAATTCGGACATTCGTTGTTCTCAGGAACGCAGTCTGGAATGCTCTCTTCGAATCTCAATCAGGTCTCTCACTTTCGACATCATAGCGACAGTAGCCGAGGGCGAAGGCCTGTCTCTCGAGTTTGATGGTGCGAGGCACGGCGTGGGCGCCAATGTGGATAATCAACTGAAAACTGTGCTTAGAAAGACATCGAGGAAGTCGGAATTGTCTACTTGCACTCTGCACCATATTCGTGAATCCATGAATCCGAGAAGAGCCAGGGGGAAATCAGACTGAAAGTGGAAGAACTCACTTGAGGCTTATGCTCGTCCCAGAGAGTCTGCACGTCGTCCGTCACCTTGGAGTAGACGACTGGGATCTTCGCCGTCACGAGACGAGCATCCAGACCTTCGATGCCCTCTTTGTCCAGTCTGAAACACTCACGTTTGTCTACATCGAATGAAACGTTTTCTAGGGCGTCAATTCACAAAAACAATGAAACGGCGCACTCACAGGTCGACGATGTCGGAACTGGGATTGTTGGGGAAGCCATCGAAGGGACCGAATCCCGTGATGACGACCGTCTTCTCCTCCTTCTCCGGCATTTCTATGGAAGGAGAAGAGAGAAGGGAGCACGAGAGGTCCTTTGAAAGACTCAAAGTGTGACTGACTCAGCACGCCGAGTCAGCGCCAACTAAATTTTCTTTGGCGTCGTTTGCGATGGTGATTTTTCGACTTCTCTGCTATGGACTACACGAGATGGTAGTAACAGTTGAAAAGATTCTTGGGAATCAACCTGCCACATAGCAGAGTCTTGGCTCCCCATTTGAAGATCTCGCGCTAACATAAGATCAAAAGCAGTGTACAAACTACAAATTTCTGTCGGTCAACTTTTTCTGAAGTTGTCTGTCTTTCTCTTTCTGTCGTGTTCTTTTGTTGTGTTTCTTAGATAATCTTCAATGTTTTTAGCAAGAAGATGGCGTCGGCATCGCCGCGACCGACGCCCGCTGCTCGGCGAACGCTTGCTGGCGGCGGCAGCGCCTCGAACTTGGCGCAATCCGGCTCGGTTCGTGCTTTTCTTCCCTTTTTAAACGTTTTCGTAGTACTCGGATCTCCTCATCAACATGATTCGAACGTTGACGACGAGTGTCTCGAGCGATCAGAAGGAGTACGAGAAGAACCGCATCGAACGCGGCTTTCGAGATTCCGGCGTCGTCCTCGACAAGCTCGTCAAAGGTTTCTCGGTCTTTCTTGCTCATACAGATTTTCTTTGAGAGCATCAGCATGACGTGGAAGAGTGCATCGACTCATTTCGCGACGTCTCTTCCAGAATCCTCAGCGAGTTTTTGTATTCAATTCGGAATTATTGCTCTAGCATGTCGTGAGCGGATCCAGAACGTGCGCAACGCGCTGCAGACTTGCAAGTCGCTGTTGGAATGTCGTCGCGATGACTTAAAGAAACTTTGGCTCGAGAACTCGCAGCAGAAATTTATCTGCGAAATCCTTTCGCAGTTGTAAGAACTTTAGCTTCTTCGAGTTACCTCATGGTGTTCAGAGAAGAGATTCGAGATGTCGAGCGACGTGTCTCAGAGCTCATCGCCAAGAAGGAGGTCGTTGAAGCGGCTCGACTCGTCGGACAATCGAGTTCGTTCAATTTCGCATGGAAATGCTTCAGGAGATCTTTTGAACGGTCGTTTCATTGTAATCGAAGGCCTCTCACAACTTCGGATGAATCTTGACGATGCTGCCAAGGTTTCTCCTCTCTCTTCTCATATTTCTTTTAGTCCCTCACTTCGACGCTCATTGAAGACATCGCCCAACTACTTATTCTCGACCCTTTCGAGCGATTGGTTTGTCTCTTCTTGTGTGAGACGATGAAACTTGACCTTTAGATGTTCGATTTGCTCAAAGAGATTCCGGCTGCCCGAATCGAAGAATCGCCCATTTGTTCTCAACTCGCTGCTCGAGCCAAGGAATTCGCGAGTGCTCGGCCAGCTTCTACAGACGCCCTCAAGACGCGCTTCGACACGAATCTCGATGCTTTGAGTCGACTCGGCGAAGTGAGCCTCTTCTTCTTCTCATCTTCTGCAGGTTTCCTCTGTCGTGAATCGAGTTCGAATCTTATCCACCTCGCTCTTCACAAGGGCCGTCGCCCAGACCGTAGCACTTGTGAGGGCGCGCACCTCGCCCACTTCGCCCACGTCGCCGACACTTGCTCCTGCGAATATCTCGACGACGACGTTGGACGGAGACTCGGCCCTGCTCGCTCAGCTAGTTGCTCTCATTGTCGATCAACTTGCCGCTTCTCGTTCTTCTCATCAGATCTTTGCTCAATCACTTGGGTATGCAAGCCTTTTTGTTCTCGAGAAACTCTCTTCTAGTCAATACGACGCGATCGATTGTGTGATGCCGGAGTATTGGAGTGAGGCGCAGACCGTCCTCGAAGGCCTTATTGCTGACCATCTCGACGTCTCGCCTGTGGCCACGACTTCGACGACAGCAACCAAATCGGATCTCAACAAGCGCGTCCTCTTTCGCTTTGATGCGAGTGCTTGTGCCACGGCTATCACTCCTTCACAGGTTCTTTCATCTCTTCTTGTTCATTGTTTGGTTTCAGGCTTCGTCCTTGGTGTGCGCTCCTCGACCGTCGAATATGTTGGCGATGTACCCGGTGGTGTCGCGTTTCCTCGAGGATGTTGAAGAGGCGACGGGCGATAAGCCTTGCAAGCTTCGTCGTTATGTGCACTCTTACGTGATGGAGATGCTCATCGAGAGGGTGAAAGTCGACTTGGAGATCCGCACCGATTCCATTCTTCGATCTGCTGATTGCTACTCTTCCTTGGTTGAAGTGGCGGGATATTCCACGGTTCGTTCGTTGTCTTATTTATGAGATTGTATCATTGCAGAAGGTGCTTTCATCAACAGAACGTTTACTGACGATCTGCTCTGAAGTGCACGCTCTCGTGGAGGCGATGGATGCTTACGCGAGTCGCTTTGCTTCTCTCTGGCTCCTCGTCCTCAACGAATACACCAAGAATGTGCAGCATTTCTATGAAAAGGTCTGCCTGTTCCTTTCACTGAACACTGCCTAGACGACTCGTCTATTGGGCGATGTCGCCGTGACGGGCGAGCGAAGGACGATCAGCGCGGCGTGGGCTGCCGACGAGGACATCTCGCGTCTGCTGCAGAGTCTTCCCAACTGGCTGCTACTCGCATCGAGCAACGCCCTCCCACCCGCCGATGCTCAGACACCTGCTCTCGAGAGTGAACATGAGGTTCGCTTGAATTTCTAAAGAGAAGAAGACGATCTTTAGATTCTTGAAAGAAACGCGAGAGAGTCGGAGATTCTCATCGGGAATCTCGGCACACAGAAGCAACTCGATCGAGCGGAACTCATCACGGAGCACAATGCATGGCGAGCCCTCGCCGCCCTCCACGAAAGCCTTCGATGGCTCGCCTCGGAACTTGAATCTCTCCTCAAGTCGCTTCCACAGAAGACTCGCAAGGAGTTGCTCTCTTGTCAAGTTCAGGCAAGAGTTTGTCCTTGAAGGAAGAACTCCCTCTTCAGGTTCGTGAACGTGACGGAGCACCGGCGACGAACGAGAGCATTCTCGGCGGTCTCGAACAACGAATTGCGAGAATCTCTCAGGTTTGTCTGAAGAAAAGAGGAAGATTGTAAGGGATTCTGTATTCAGGTGGCAGATTCGTGTCTTCTCACACTTCATCTCGAGACGCGCGTCCATTGCTTCTTCCATCTCCTCCCGCTGGCAAAGCCTCAACGAGCTGTTCTCCCTCACGATGAATTCGACATGGAGGTGGAGAGGAGACTCGTCTAGAAGTTCAATCTTTGTTTCTTTAGGTCTTGGAACTGGGACGAGATCTGCAGCAGCTGCACTCGCTCCTCGGCGGCTGTCTTTCGATTGCCAAACTGCGCTACATCTTCGATGGGCTCGGACATCTCTCTGCGTCCATCTTCATTCACTCCAGGTTCTTTCGTCTTCCATCTTCAAAGACGGTCCCTCCACGTTCTCTTCTTATCTCTCACCTCAACGTCCCTCGATGGCCTCCAAAGCGAACTGTCGCCCAAAGCACTGCGGGGACTTTGGGCACGGGGAAGATAAGAGAGGAAGAGAGAAGAGGCTGAAGTGACTAACAACGAGAATGCGATTGCAGCCAGCACATGACGAAGTTAACGGAAAGCGGCCGGAAGCGAGTGTGTCGAAACATCTTCGGCGTCCAACAGCGTCTCTCTCAACTCACGGGCAGAAGGTTCGTCTGCCTGCCACGTTTTGTCCCTTGTCCATTATTTGTCGAGCTTCCCTTTTCTCTCGCCACTTGCACCCGATCCCCTCTTCCTCCTCCTCCCGTAAACAGAACAGGTCAGTGTCAACGCGGTCGATCGTGTTGTCGGCGCCATCCCCCCTCTCAGGGTGTCCCTCCTCGCCTCGAATTGATGAAGGGATCAAAAGCCGTCTTCTCTCCCTCTTCCCCCTCGCCCCGTCAGACGAGAGCAACCTTGGCCAGTGATTGCGCAACGTGTGTGCAATTCGAAGTCGTCCCGTTCGACCCCTCCCTCGGTTCTCGAATAGACAGCAGTGAGAGAAGAAGAGGGGCGCCCGTCTATGCAGAGCGGCCGCCGGCCGAGGGTCTGCGTAAAACGGGCAGCGGCGCCCACGGCCTCGCCACTCTCGTGTCTAGCCGTCCTCTCTCTCATCTCTTCCCCACTCTCTCCTTCACACCCATAACAGAGCATCAACAGCTGACACGACCAAAATGCAGAGTCGCGAGAATAGATCAAGACAAGAGAAAAGTGTGAATCTTGCAGGGAGAGCGCACTGGATCGAGCACGAGCCTTCTTCGAGCTTCTTTCTCAATCCCCAGACGATCTTCTTGCGCAGATTCTTCGCAGTGGGGCCACCTTCTCGCACATCGAATACACTTACCTCCTCGCCTTAGCAGTCAGGTGAATCTCTTCTCTACAGGCAACTTCCTCGATGCAGGTCTCATCCGGTCTTGTCATCCCAGCCAGGAGCGCTTGACTCGCGGATTCATCGTCTCACCGAGATCATCACGAACAAGTCTCGACAGACCACCAAGCTTTAAAATAGTCTTTTTGAATATAAGTTATTACCCGTTCTCCAAAAGCATACTTCTACCTTAATGCGCTTGTACAAAACCGGGTCTCGTTGTGATAAATTATGCTCTGCAACCTTGAGAACTGCCAAGATAGGAACGTGGTTGCGAACATTCTCCGAAGGACACAGAACACCAGTGTGGCCTTTCCAATCATGACTGACCAACTACTACAACTCCTGGAGGACAGTCCAACTCTGGACTTCGAAACAAACAACTTCCAACCTCAAGGACCAAAACCACCAACTATCAAAGCCAAATCCCCTTCGAGTTGTGTCAAAGACTCTCGACAGGAAAGATGTATTCCAACAAAGAAACGAGAGAAAGAGGTGAGGAATCCGGGTAACAACGTTCACGTCATGCCAGATGGACAGCGGCCAACACAAAATAAACCAACAATTTACCCTTATGAGTGAGAAACAAACGAAAACAATCAATAATAATAATTTCCGTCGTTCTCGTCCTCATTTCTTCTTGCCTCCAGCAGCTCCAGCCTTCTGGGCGGCCTTGGTCACCTTGCCGCCAGCTCCCTCGGACTTGTCCACGCTCTTGATGACACCGACAGCGACCGTCTGCCTCATGTCACGGACGGCGAAACGTCCGAGAGGAGCGTAGTCGGTGAAGGCCTCGACGCAAAGCGGTTTCGTGGGGATGAGCTCGACGATGCCGGCATCTCCCGACTTGAGCGCCTTCGGGTTGTCCTCGACCTTCTTTCCGGATCGGCGGTCCACCTTCTCCTTCAGCTCGGCGAACTTGCAGGCGATGTGCGCGGTGTGGCAGTCAAGGACGGGCGTGTAGCCAGCGCCGATCTGGCCAGGATGGTTCATGATGATGACTTGAGCCGTGAAGGACTTGGCCTCCTTGGCGGGGTCCTGCTTCGAGTCCGAGGCGACGGAGCCACGGCGGATGTCCTTGACGGAGACGTTCTTGACGTTGAAGCCGACGTTGTCTCCGGGCAGAGCCTCAGTGAGAGCCTCGTGGTGCATCTCCACGGACTTCACTTCAGTGGTGACGTTTTGAGGGGCGAAGGTGACCACCATGCCGGGCTTGAGGATACCAGTCTCGACACGACCGACCGGGACAGTTCCGATACCTGCAAGGTTCACCTTTGAACGACTGGAGACCGCAAACCTCCGATCTTGTAGACGTCCTGGAGCGGAAGACGGAGAGGCTTGTCGGTCGGGCGCTGAGGAGGAATGATAGAGTCAAGAGCCTCGAGAAGCGTCTTGCCGGTGGCGTTGCCCTCCTTGCGCTCAACAGCCCATCCCTAAGACAATGCATTGACCTCAAGAGATAGCAGCGAACCTTGAACCAAGGCATGTTGCTGGACGGCTCAAGCATGTTGTCTCCGTTGAAGCCCGAGATGGGCACGAAGGCGACGGCAGCGGGGTTGTAGCCGATCTTCTTGATGAAGGACTTGACTTCGGTGGTGACCTCCTCGTAACGCTTCTCGCTGAAGGGCGGCTCGGTGGTGTCCATCTTGTTGCAGGCGACGATGAGCTGCTTCACTCCCAGAGTCTGGGCAAGAAGAGCGTGCTCGCGGGTCTGGCCGTTCTTCGAGATACCAGCCTCGAACTCGCCGGTACCACAGGCAACGACAAGCACAGCACAGTCAGCCTGAGACGTTCCTGCAAACGAAAAATTTCAATCCCAAGATCGTAGACAAACCTGTGATCATGTTCTTGATGAAGTCACGATGTCCGGGGGCGTCGATGATCGTGATGTAGAACTTGGCCGTCTCGAACTTCCAGAGAGCGATATCGATGGTGATACCACGCTCTCGCTCGGCCTTCAGCTTGTCAAGCACCCAAGCGTACTTGAAAGAGCCCTGCAAAGGAAAAGAATGAGAATAAAGAAGCTAGACTGACCTTGCCCATCTCCTGGGCCTCCTTCTCGAACTTCTCAATGGTACGCTTGTCGATACCTCCGCACTTGTAGATCAAGTGGCCGGTGGTGGTCGACTTGCCAGAGTCGACGTGGCCGATAACGACGATGTTGATATGGATCTTCTCCTTGCCCATGGCTGCGGTTTGTCGAAATTCGAGAACGGACTGCAAGCAGGTTTATATGAGTAAGGTAATTTTAGGCCAGGTGCTAATTTTGAGGCCTACGAGGAGGACGCGACACGCTCAACAGGAGTTTAGAAAGCACGCAGACAAGACGTTCACAAACAGTGAGGGCAAGATCTTTTCCAGCAAGGGAGACTAAGAAATCAGGAAAAGTCTGGAAGATTATGCAATATTAGTCGTTTTCAAAATTTTGAATGTCATTGAATAAGGGTCGTGAAAAATGCTCAAAAGGAGCTTGTTACAATCTGGGGATGACTATAGGGGAACACAAGGAGGAAGAATGCAATGAAAAGTCAAAACTTACAGTTCGGCTCTAAGGGGGCAGCGGCTACTAGAGCACACTTGCGACGAAAGTGATTTGGCCGAGGAGGACGGGCCTAAAGTAATTCTACGCAGCGAATCGATGAGAGAAATGCGCGTGCGCCATGTGATACTCAATCAAAGCAGGCACGAAAAAGTGGTCTCAAGACGAAAAATACAGTAAATAGCAGCGCGATCTTTGAAAAGTGGGCGGAGCGAGCATTTCTCGGCCGTTTACGGTGTTCTGCAGGTGTTTTTGCTGATTGTCTGCCGTCGACTTCATCGCCAACAAGAGGGAAAGGAGAGCAGTTGAAGATTCACAACAAAATAATGGAGCATTCCACGAAAGGTGAGCATTTTCTCATCTAGTACGTCGAAATCGGGGTGAACTAAATTTTCTTTGCCGCTTTTTCGCCAGCACCATGTTTACTCCTTCTGCCAACGTGCGCTTCTTTGCCACTGGAGTTGCATGCTAGGGCACGTCTCTTTTGCAATCTCGATAGTGGATTTCGCCTCCTCAACATAAGACCCCGACGCGGCGTTGCTAGCGGCAACACCCTTTTCGTGTCACCACGCCCCAATGCGAGAATATGCGCGACCCTCCGAGATGTAATATGGGGGAGACGAGCCACGTGGTTGAAATAGAATGAGAAACAACTTGAAATTGCAGCTAATGAGAAGCTACCTGGAAGACATTGAATGGTACGTGCCGTGGTGGATCCCTCAAGAGTTCCCGTCGTTTCGCGAGCTTCTGCCTGCTGAAACGGTGACTCCGCAAAGACAAGCAACGTCGACGTCTCTGTCACGAACAGTCGTCATCCCGGCTCGTCAATCACCGTCACCGCTAGTCATCATCGACGACAATATGATTACACGCATCGCCGGACTTTCTGGCGCCCTTGCTGTTGGCTTCGCCGCTTACGGATCCCACGGTTGGTGATGACTTTTCTGTTTTGATTGTTCTTTCTGCAGTTTTGCGCGAGAAAGGTGTTGACGAGCGCCGGAAAACGGCGTTCGAGACAGCCTCCCGCTATCACCTCATCCACAGTGCCGTTCTTCTCCTCGCCAACCGGTCACGCTTTCCACTCCTGACCTCGACCCTCTTCGTCTCGGCCATCTTCCTGTTTTGTGTGCCCATCTACCACTACAGCATCACAGGCAACGAGAAGTTTCGCTGGCTCACGCCTTACGGTGGAGTCACTTTCATTCTTGGTTGGCTCTCCTTCATATTGTAAGCGTATTTTGTGTCTTCAATCAACATTTCCATTGTAAATAGAAGCGCTCATGCAATTTTTACGGTTTTCCCCTACATGTTACAGGTAGATTGTAGTCTCTCACTGTAATGTCTTCCTCTGTCCGCTATAAACTCTTTCCAAATACTCTTCACAATTGTTTTGAATGGCTCACTACCGAAATGGATTTTTTTTGAGCCGCCGCGGGTGAAGTCTTCTCATTCTCTGAAGTTATCGATACTTTGCACTAATCCTCGTGACGATGACATTCACAAAACGTTGAGTTCTCTAATCTTTCATGTCGTTTCCTATGCCGCTCTTTCCTCTCCAAAACGATGAAAAGAAATTCTGAATGAGAAGATTTGAATCGCGCCTCCTGTCGGTGACGAACGTAAGGGGTAAAAGGGGGCTGTGAATCGCTGGGCGGCGTTGTCTTCGGAGAAGGGGGTGTGAAGATGCGTGAGCGACGAGGGAGGGGCGTGTTGGAGATGGCCTCTCGACGTGGTGCAGACGTCCCCGCATTCGAGTTCTTGTTTGTTGCCTGGGTCTTCGTGTGCATGATAAGCTGTCTGTCTCGCGCCGCCCTCAGTCTTTTCCGTTCCCTCGGCCTTGACATTATGCGATGTGAGTGCGTCGCTCCCGAGTGGAGGTTCTCTCGTCGCCATTCCAGACCCTCTAGACGCCCCGCTCCCCCACTTCCGACACTTCGGCCTCTAATAATTTTCCCTCTCTTCGTACTAATTCAGGCAAAATTCTTGAGATTCTAGTCGTTCTCTGCTGTTGACTTATTTGCTCTTAGCGGTTTAGAGAGGAATGGGCAATACGAATGCGGTTCAGAAGACGGAGATGAGCGCAGTCAGCGGCTCGAGTGCGGATGTGGATGCGGCGCTGACGAGGACGCCTGAGAAGCGCGTCCTCTCCATCCAGAGCCACGTGGTTCACGGCTACGCCGGCAACAAGTGCGCCGTCTATCCCCTTCAGGTACTTTCTTTTCTTCTTTCTTTTCTCGGGAGATGTTGATGATCTCGCACAGAACACAGCGTGTGTGCAGACGTGAGGGGATGCATTCCCCCTCTCTGCTTTTGTTCAGCGCTCGCTTTTCTGTCTTTCTCTCGGGAGCCCGCGTGGTTCGTCTGCAAAAAGTGCAGCGCTCATGCAATGTACCAAGGCATCTCGGCCAGCAAGGGATGTCTTGCAACGCGTTGGGGGCGTCTACGTTTGCAGCACCGCGTTCTTTTAAACCGTGAACGTTGGTCTTGTGAGCCAAGGAATGGGGAAGAAGAGAGTTTGGTGTAGCATGACGATGACGGAAATGCTTGCAGTTGCACGGCTTCGATGTCGACTTTGTGAACTCGGTGCAGTTCTCGAATCACGCCGGTAACGTCGAATTCATGTGCCTGCCTACAAGTGATTTTCTTTCCGTTCGTTTGTTCAACATTCACTTCATCCACTTGTTTCTTGTTTGGGTCTACGCTTATGCTAATACTGCCCCCCGTTGTCGGAATTCGTTTCGTTTTATTAAGTTTGTGCATGCTTCTAACTTGATCAAGTTCTAACCCCGTAACCAATTTGTGATGATGCGTGAAGTCCTGCTAATTTTGTCGGTCTTTCGTCCTTCTTAATGAAAGAGGTATTGCAGGATACGCTCATGTGAAGGGGCAACGACTGAACGATCAACAGTTGTCGGAGCTCTACGAGGGACTTTGTCTCAACGACCTCAATCACTACACGCATGTTCTCACTGGTGAGGTCTTGCAAGTCTCTGCCGCATTAGTCAGGGAGTGAAGAAATGAATTGATTCGTCTTAGGAGTTTGAGCGACGGCAATCCTCGTTCAATAGAAAGGATTAGAGGGAAATAATGTCTTTCACTAAAAGGGCAATGTGTTTCAAATGGAACTTGCAGGCTACTGTGGCGATCCGACCTTCCTGAATAAGATTGCCGATATCATCAATGACGTGAAGAAGGTGGCGAAGAATGAGGGACGAGAAGTTCTCTACGTCTGTGATCCTGTTATGGGAGACAACGGCAGATATGTGAGTTCAGTCTTTCATGATCTCATTCTTGTAGTATGTTCCGAAGGAACTCTTGCCGATTTACCGTGACAAGATTTTGTCGCTCGCCGATGTTCTTACGCCGAATGCCTTCGAATTGGGGTGAGTCTCAGCTTTCAACTATAGAAGTTGAGTGTTAAGAGAATTGACGGGTCACACAGTTGGAACAGAAGAAGAATGTCTGAAGGCGATTGAGAGTCTTCATGCGCGTGGAGTCGGAACCGTCGTCGTGACAAGCGGCGTCGACGTCGACGGCCGTCCCGACGTGCTCGCTTGCTATGCTTCCACACAAGGAGGTGAGTGGCTTTTCGAGGTTGTCTGAACTGCTTTAAGGAGTGCGATATCGGTTCATCTTTCCGAAACTGCTTGGGCAATTCGTGGGCACGGGTGATCTCTTCGCATCTTTGCTGATTGTCCAGGTAAGAATTGGAAGGAGTGCTTCTAATGCACACATTTAGCTTGATGTCTTCGGTGGAGATCTTCGCGCTGCAGTCACTCGGGTTCTTCACAGTATGCAGAAAGTCATCGGTCGAACAAGTGCCTATGCAAAAAGTTTGTTATTGTCGTCTTTCGACTTTGCACTTTCCAGCACAAGCAGACTCGAATTCGCGTCGCGTCTGCGAGCTGCGACTTGTGCAAAGCCGTCGTGATATCATCTCGCCAAGCGAGGATGCTTCCATCGAAGTGAAACAGTTTTAAAGTTTCCTTTCCTTCTCTTTGCTTTCCTTTTTTACTTGTCCTCATTCCAGAAGCTTGTCGAATAGGTTATTATGAGACGATTGTTCAGTTGCCGATGATACAAAGATTGTGAACTTGTATTCTTTCAAGTGTTGTGATCCTATTGATGTCATTCACTCGGACATACTAGTGTAACTTTTCCTTCTTATAGACGGATGCACTGACCATATGAAACGATTTTGGGTCTGCTGAGGCTCTAGCGCAATAAAGATGTGCTTGAAATAGAACAACCGGGTTTGAGACCGTCGAGTTCGTTGAAAATACTTCACATGTAGTTAGTGTATTGGCCTAGTCTGACTTCAGAAAGTGAATGAACGTGGGAATACTCGGACATGTGGATAGCGGGAAAACGACTTTCGTGAAGGCCGTTTCCAGTTTGCACTCCACGAATGCTTTGGACGCTCACGCCAAGAGTGGACATGAGAGGGCGAACACAATCGACCTAGGGTGTGGTCATGCTGAGAAAGAAGCTTCTTCCTCTAGATTCTCCTGCCTCGAGTTGCCGAATGGTCGTCGCTTGGCTCTTGTTGACTGTCCTGGACATGCGGCGCTCGTGAAGGCGGTTCTTGCAGCTAGCCAGGTTTGCCTTAACACCTTTCTCTTGAAAGATCTTCAGGTTTTCGATGCGGCCGTTGTCTTGATAGATGCAGGACGAGGAATTGAGCGTCAAACGGCGGAGCATCTCTTGCTCGCCTCCTTACTCGTTCCTCGACGAGTCCTCGTCGTCCTCAACAAGATAGATCTCATTGACAGCGAGAAAGTGAGAGGTTCTTCTTTCTTTCTCCTTTTACCCTCTCGTTTAGCTTCAATCTTTTTCAAAGAAGCTTCCAAAGCTTTTGTCTTCCTTGGGAGTCGATCCTTTGACACCGATTGTGAGCGTCTCTTTGAAGGATTCTGATGAGATCTCCATCAACAGACTAAGAGAAGCTCTCGAGGTGCGGTCAAACTCGTCTTTATGCGATTTTCTTCAGAAGCTGACAGCTTTCGAGCCAGAACGACTGTCGATCGGGAATATGGTGATGGCTGTGGATCATTGCTTTGCAATCACCGGCAAGGGAACTATCGTTACGGGCACTGTTCTTGATGGAGACTGCAAGTAAGAACGTTTGTTCGTCTTTATTGACTTGTCTTGAAAATCCTCCGTCCCTCGAATCTGCTTCTAAAGGAGGAAGCCTCTCTAATCACGTCAGATTTGTCTTGAGCTTTCCTCGAACTGAAAGACGACGATGCCTTTCACAAATTGGCATCGTTGGTCTCGTTGACGTCCTCTGACACGCACTTCTCCCCTCTTCGAATCAGTCTCTTGTAGAAAAACTCGGAATTTCGTTTAGAGACTTACTGTAGATTCTCTTTGAGGGTGGGCATGGAAGTGGAGTTTCCGACCCTCGGCGAGAAGAGACGAGTGAAGTCGATGCAGAGCTGGAAGGAGAGCGTGGAACGAGTGGCTCAAGGTGGACGAGCAGCTCTGTTACTTGCGCCGGCAATCGACATCTCGCGAGTCTCTCGGCAACTCATTGGCACTCCCGGTGCACTTCAACCATTCAGAGCCGTCCTCACATCCCTTTCACCGATTTCTCATTTCAGGTTAGATTTGCTCAACTTCACCCACATTCTCAGTTTAGGAAGTCTCTGAGTGGAAATGTGAAGATGCATATTTCGACGGGCTTCGAGACCGTGCTTGCCGAGTGCCAGTTTCTCTCAGGACGAGGACAGACGGACAACGAAGACCTTGAGTGGATCGGCGAGTTGAATGAACGAGTCAATCTCAGCTATGTGAGGTGAGTGAAGGTCTTCATCATTCATCATTTGATGCATTCGTCGTCGTCAGATTGGAGAAGCCGATTTATGCTCGGACGGGAGACTTCTACATTGCTTCTCGACTCGACCAACAAGGTGCCGGATGCCGATTTGCCTTTCATGGACGACTCTTGAAGACAATTGAAGACGATACCAAACTTCGGTATTATGCGTCGCTTTCTGAGATTCTCGTCTAGGAGATTTGTTCGTAAAAGGCGAAGTGGGACTGTTGAAAGAGTGGAGGAAGGAGCGAGGAGCTGCATCTGCAATGGACTTTTCAAGAAGGTTTCATGTTCTTGTCCTTCTCATACCTTCCAGGAAACGAAGATGAGCCTCTTCGAGGGAATGTCCGTACGTCTTTCGACTGGAGAAGAGGGGAGGATAGAAGGCAGTTTTGGCAAGAGTGGAAAGGTGAGATCCATCTTTCGTCTAGGTTCTTTTAGGTTCGAATCGTTGTTTCTAGCGGACTGAAGACGACGACCGTCGAGCAAGTTCAGAGGGGATCGTCGCCGGTGCAAGTGATCCTCTGTCTCAAGAAATATCTCAGCGATCATTCTTTCAAAGCCGAGTTACCATCTCTTGCCGAAGTATCTGAGGACGTTTCGAAAATATCCCTTGAGGGATAGTTGTTCGTTTCTTGTTGTTAAGGCTGTTCAAGATTCTGTGATTGATTTCCTTTTATTGAAGCGAATGTGTATAAAGAGATCTCTTCTGCTGAAAGAAGCCGGTATAGCGTGAAGTCGCTAGTGTAACATATCAAAAGTAGAAGGAAGAGGCATTTGGTTCACGTTCAGAATGCTCGCCGTTCTACGGAACGTGATTCGACCGACGGTCGTTGCTCGAGGACTCGGCACATCGCGCCTCGTCTTCGCGTCAAATGAAGCAACCGACGACGGTCTTCCCAAGGACTACAAGTATGAGTTCTCTGTCTCGCTTTACTTGTCATAGAGAGAAGATCTTAAAAGCGGGGAGCCGACGTCTGGACACGGTGGTGAATCGCGCGATTCAGAAGAGCGGCTCGTAAGTTGTCTTCCTTCAGTCCTCTGCTCCCTTCATCCCTCAACTTTTAGGAGCAAACAAACAAATTCGCGTGTGAGACTTTCATCCCTTTGCGTGGGAGAGGCGACGTCTTCCATTGGAAGCGCCGACCTCGTGCCTTTTGAGCTTTTCAGTGCAGCGGGGCCCTTTCTGGAGAAATTAGTGTGTTGTGAGAGTGTTGAAGGAAGGAGGGAAGAAGCCGCGTGAGGACTCCCGACACGACGACGTCAGACGGCTGTCACTTAGGCGTCGTTGGTCGAAGACGTGCCGACTGGCGTCTGCCGTCAAGGAATCTCGTTGAGGAGCCCTTGCACGAAGATCTTTCCCCGGCCCTTTCCCATTCAAGTGTCCCTCTTATTCTGTGCGTGAGAAGGGAAAGCAAGAGTGCAAAGCATGAAAAAGGCTAGAAAATTCTTTCCTGAGGGATTACGTTGAAGCGTAAAAGAAGATTGGAATTGGTTGCAGACAAGTGGAGAAGTTGATCCTCGGCGGGCAAGTGCGCGTCAACGAGGAGACCATGAAGAAGAAGTCCCACTACGTGAGTCTCTCTTCCCTTTCTTCAATTTCTTTTCTTCTTGTTATGAGGGAGGAAAGACCAAGGACAAACTCGTCCAATTGTCTCTGATGTGAAGGGGACGAGAGGGGGCAACTCTTGTGCTTTCGGTTGTTGGAGGGAGGGGAGAGGGCGTCCCCTTCTCTTGCTCCTTCTCCACTTCGTGAATGGACGTCGACGTGGACTTCCCCTTCGCCGTCGTCTTTACCTCGTCTTCCCCGAAGAGAGGGTCAAGTGATGGAAAAGTTGGCGGAAAAGCGACGTCCTCTCGCCTCATTGAGTTCTTCTTTTCACTAATCTTCGGTTGCCTTTGACGTTTTTTGTCCCCGAGGAGTCAAGGGATTTCCTCGAGCAGCGAAGGGGAGAGGAGAAGAGTTTGGAAGACGTCCACAACGTTCCTTCAAAGGAGTCGCGTCATCTTTTCCAAAACAGCAAGTCCAAGGACAGCAGCAGAAGAAAGTCTTGGAAGGGAATGTGTGTTGAAGCGGCGATGAACGAAGTCCAAAGCAACGCGCAATTTCCGATTCGCGCGTCCATTCGGAGTGTCCGCAGGAACGTGTGAAATGCGATGGCGACACGTGGGAAAGGAATGCTCAATGAGGGGAGGGCACTCGCAAGAACTACAGTAGACTCGGTGTCAATGACTTCTCTTCTACGCATTCAGAGTTTTGTTGTGAGAAGAACAATTTGGGAAGAAGATTAAGGAGATATTAAGAGATGGAAAGGGTCAATTCGCCCTTCTTTCTCCTTGGAGTGGCAACTCCCTCGAGACAACCACGGGGGCGAATAGAAGAGAGAAGAAAAGATCCTGACGGAAGCGCTTGCTCTTTGGACGAGCCGCGCGTCCTTCTCGTCTAGCGGGACACGACGACAACTCTGTTAGGGCCACTCTAATAACGTCCACGAGGACCTTTCCCGTGGAGAAGGCGAAGGAGAAGAAATGGCTCGAAAGTGAGTCGACGTAGTTGTCGTCGCCTTGTGGTTTCCGCTCCGTCGACGTCTCGTTTTTTTTGATTTTCTTTCGTCGACTCCTTTCTCGGCTGACATAACAGCCACGCAGCGGATACACTTCTTTCCGGTATTCGTGACAAGGGAAAGGAGGCAGTGAGTGACACCTTCAAGTCACGCCTTTTCCTGGAACACTTACGAAATGAACTCCCTCCCCCCTCGAACATTGAAAAGTACAGAAAATTAACTGGAGTCTTTCAGATCGAAGAAGGCGATGTCATTGATGTGTGGAACAACCCCTATGCTGAGAACTCGGAACTCGCCGAAGTAGATCGCATCGAAGTTCACGGATATCAGGTCTGCCTCTTCTAATTTGATGAGTGAAGAAGGAGTTTAGTTGACGGAGAAGGGCTACGACATTCGAGTACATCATTGGAAGAAGTTCCTCGTCGAGAACTGGAAGGGCTCTTGATGGTCCAAGTTGCTTGTGACTCTAGATTCTTTACTCATTCTGCCAGTAGGCATTTCCTTTGTGAAAATAAAGACGTTCTGCTATTCCTTCGTGACGTCTCTTGTTAGAAAGATTCAAGGCGAAATGCGCGGCTTATCGGTAGGGCAGATTTTGGAGATCAAAAAACTGATGCTTGAAACCGTGAGAAGTTGGTGGCAGTAATCGTTAGAGACATATGAGTGGAAGGTGATGTGAGTGTTGGTCGTGGATCGTGCCCTTGGGAGCAGCTCCGAGTCTCGACCGCCCGCCCCCTCTCGTCCCTCCCCCTGCGAGCTTCTCCACTCCACACGGCCCCGCCATGCCGACCTCCAGCACCCTCCTCGCCGCCCTCGCCCTCCCCGCCCTCTTCGCCTCTCTTGTAAGTCTTCTTCTTTGACTCTCTCTTCTCATGAAGTCTCATTGTCTCAGTTACCGTATACTCTCACGTAGACGAGACATCAAAGTTGAGACTCGGGTCATCAATGGTAGATGTTCCTGGAAGAAATGGACGCGGATCCTTGTATATTGGCTGATTTTCGAGGAATTTCATTCTCGGGACAGGGAAGGGGCCATCTTCTCTTTCCTCTGCCGCCACATTGTCCTTGATACGTGTGTCTCCATTGGAGCTTCTCTCGAAGCTGTCTCATTCTCACTATTTATGAGAAGAAATGAATCATGTCAAAGCTGAGCTTCCGTGGTTGTTGGAAGTTCCGGGATTGAGTCTCTCTCGACGTTTCTTGCCCAAACCCAATTTGTCTGCCTCCAACGACATTGTAGCCCCTCCTCGAGGGCGTTGGAGGACCGCCGACGAGGGCGACGTCGAAATTCGAGGCGTTGCTCTCATTAGTCTCGTGAACAAGTTGCAAACTCCTCTTTTACTCCTTCTTTTTCTCGAAATTCAAGATTGATATCAACGATCAGAGGTTTCGTGTGTCGTTTAGAAGGTCGAAGAGCGTCAAAGGGTGTTTAGGGGGTGGAGCGTTCGAGCATGAAATTATTCTGAAGAGAGAGAGAAGCTTGGAGACAAGGGAAGATCGGGAATTCTTCAATGAAAAGAGGAGTCTGACCTCTCTCCGCCTTTCGGCTTTTCGAAGAAGAACTTTCTGTTTTGAATCTGGAATCGGCCTCGAGGGAACAAGCGGGGGCACGAAGGTTCTCCCTCTTGCATCGAAAGGAGAGAGAAACAAGAAGAAGAAGATCTTTTGATTTCAGGCATGGGCCCAGCCGTCGAAGCGGGCCTTCGACTCCCTCGTTGGATCTTCCTTTAACGGTGGATTTGACAAGCGAGCCTTCGACTCTTTGGTAAGTATTCAAGCTTCAAGCCTCTCCTTTACTGCCATCAAACAATGAGCCCTAAAACCCTCCTCATGTAATTGGCGATGCTGATGTAGCAAACTTTCACTTACGAGCAGAAACCGCAGAATGCCTTGACCAAAATGCAGTGTTGAAGTGTTTATCATCGTCGAGGGGGTGTTGTTCTCAATGGCGACGCGGTCTTCTTTCATCACCGCAAACCCCGGCTGCCATGGCTCATTCAGACGCCGTTTTCCGGAAGCGGCGACCACTCAGATTTGTCGCGATCGCCACCGCCCGCTCCCCCCTCAAAGCTCCCGCATTCATTCTCCCCTCTCCCTCTCATTTTCAAGAACGAAAAACACCTTTGGTCTTGTTGCAGGTCGGCTCCTCCCACTTCGGCGGCTTCGACAAGCGAGCCTTCGACTCTCTGGTAAGTCGTCCTCACTCTCACATTCCTCACAAGTCAATGATACGGTAGCTCAAGAGAGGGACGTGCTTTTCGTGTTGGTTGTCCACCAGACTGGAGAGGCGCACGCTCGAGTAGGTCAAGGGAATTCCTGGAGGAAACCGGGAAATAGGAGACTCCCCAAGAGAGAGAAGAGAGAGGGAAGAGGAGAAGGAAGAAGGCAGAAGATGGAGTTTCTATTCATTCATTTCCCCTTTACCCGACGAGGGTTGCGTAGTCGGAAGAACATCTATTGAGGGAAGAAGTATCTGATAGAAGAAGAGAGCCCTGCAACGGGGGTCGAGGGAGCGTGGTCGGCGTCCATTAGTTTGACGTCATTTGGTAGCTGCAGACGGAGCATGGGAACTGCCGATAGAGCCTCTCCCCCCTCTCCCCTCTGAGGAGATTCTTCTTGCAGGCCGGTTCCTCGTTCGGCTTCAACAAGAGAGCTTTCGACTCACTGGTCAGTTCGGTGTTTCAAAGTTTTGGGATAAGCGAAATAAAGGCGGGCGCTCTAGTTTCCCGTCTGTGTGAAGCTTTTCATTGAAAACAGTTCATGTCCCAGCCACGCTTGAAATGTCGATCTGTCTTCCCTCCCTCACGCCATACCCCGAGTTCACCTCGTGGATGTTGCGTGTTCGTATATCCGGGCCCACCTTTCTCTCTACTTCTCTCGTACACGATAACTCATCGTCCCCCACCTTCACTGACGCACAAGTCACGAGGTCAAAGTTTTTGCCGTCACTTGGCGGATACAGCTTGCCTCTAAATGCAACATCAAAAGTTTCGAATCATTGGTGAATCATACTGCGCGTCTTCAAAAGAATCTCCACAGCACAAAGAAGAAGAAGATAGAAGAAGGAGTGTGTGCCTCATGGGTAAGCCCTTGTCCCCGGGGGATCCAAGCAGTCTCTTCTCACTCTCAATTGGCCCTCTTCCCCTCTCGCCGACCAGGGAAACAACTTCTCCTCGTCTCGTTTCCTTCCAACTCAGCCACGAACCTCCTTCTTCAGTGACGTCATTCCCTTAAATGCTATCTTGGAAATAACTTCTGTTTACAGGCTGGATCCTCCTTCTCTGGCTTCAACAAGAGGGCTTTTGATTCCTTGGTGAGTATTTTCTCCTCCGAAGAAAAGTGTGTGAATTCCGAAAAGTAACAAAATTCTTGCAGGCGGGCTCCTCGTTCAGCGGTTTCAACAAGAGGGCATTCGATTCGCTGGTAAGTCTGAACAACCGTTCATTCGCCTCAAACTCAATCCTTCATTTCAATGCAGTTCGGATTGCTTCTTTCAGGTTGGTCCGGCGAACTTCGGCGGCTTCAAGAAACGAGCGTTCGACTCGCTCGCGAGCAGTGGTTTCAACGACTTCTGAGAGCGCCTTCGCGTGGCCCCGCAGCGACCTCTCCACTTCCATCGTTGACCATCGACACGGCCCGGAGGCGCCGTCCAGCCTCGTCTTCCTCCTCTCCTCCCTCCCCCACTCGCCTCCTCCTCTGTACAGACAGCCGAAGAGAAGCAGAAGAAGCAGCAGCATAAATCTTGCGGATGTGTTGTTCGACCTTCCCTTGTTCCCTCTGAATGTGATAGAAGTTCTTTCTTTCATCCGTAAAGACACAAAGGTCAAACAAGCAATTGGAATTTTCAGCTAGAACCCAGACAGAGACTTTTTGTGAAATCGTGGAAGGCCGAAAGCAAAAAAGTATCGTACAAACACACATAAATAAAAATCGTCATCTTATCTCTTCTTCTTGTTCTTCTTGTTTCCGCCACCGCCGCCGCCTCCGCTGCTGGCGGCCGTCGAACTGCCCGGGGCGCCGCCGCCGCCCTGCTGACGCGTCTTCAACTTCGGGATCATGTCCGCCACGTAGAGATATAGGGCGTTCCTGAACAGCAATCGTTATGGAGGAGAATGAGACTGGGAAAGAGGTCGTTGAAAGGAAAGCGACGTTACCTGTTGGAGAACCGAGTATCGACGGGTAGGCCGTCGTCCTTCTTGAGCTGAACACGGACGCGGCCTTGTTGGTGAAGATCGCGGTTCGGGTCTCGCGGGTACATCTTGCGCTGAAAACCGATTCCGTCTTTGGATGTTTTTGGAGATGTGGATGTTTTTCGAAATAGAATCCCACTCCCACGTTCTCCAAGAGAAGGTTGTTTAGTGGGAGAGTTGTTACTCATCGCGTGTCTGCTCTGACATCACCGGTCTTTTTAGCCACTCGCTTGGTCTTCTTATACCCGAATTCCCCTCGGACTGAAGAAGAAGATTTCGTGACGACGTGGAAGACACGAGCTGAAGTGCGCGCGAGTGAGGAGAAAACGGCTCGCTTCGTCTTCGGGTAATTGGCGGATAACGAAGAAGCCTCGGCCACTGATTGTGCCAATTCCTTCTTGTCTGCCCTTCATCTTCCAAGGCGGGAGAAGAGTCTGCGCAGGGGGCGAAGCACAAGCGAGCAGCGCTTTCCACCAAGAGGGGGACCAAAATCCGTGCGCCGGGACATAAAAAGCAGCTCGCTGCTCCAAACAGCACATTATCCGGCGATTAACCAGATCCACAGCTTCGAGCCTCAATGAGTGAGTGAGACCAAAGAGGGCGTGGAGAGCAGTGCAACGGGAGCAAAACAAGAGGAATTTCTCCCAAGAGACAAGTGAATGAACAGAAGAGCGCGAACCTCGAGGACGGCCTTGATGCCGGCGGCAGTGAGGATGTCGTGGATCTCCTGCGACGTCGGCGTGTCCACCGCCTAAAACAAAAAGAATGAATGCCTCAAGAGTGGAAGAAGAAAGAGAAAACAAAGAAAAGACGCGTACATACCTTGGCTTTGGGGATGCGGCGTCCCTCGGCGACGGTGCGTCGTGAGTTGATGAAGGCCGGATAGATGGCCACCCAACGCTTCTCGTCCGAGTGCGGCTTCGTCTGCACGTCCACCATCTGCAGCAAGCACACTTTGAAACATCTACACGTCTAGAAACGCAGAAAATGTGCAAGAAGAAACAGAAATGAACGCGAAAAAGATTGTCCCCCCGGTCAGAATGATTGTCAATTAGATTCTTTATGGCGCACGACGTCTAGCGCCAACGTTCTACGTGACAAGAACTAAGATTCGGAAAGAAGAAGAAGAATAAACATCAAAATGGTGATCTCAAGAAGGAAATGTTCCACGGAAGCAGTTTGGCAGACAAACGCACAGAATGCGTGCATTCGCGTCGAGAACCGCGCGCGGACACATTTATTTTTTGACCCTCCACCGCCTCGCAAATTGCAACAAAAAAGCAACGTTGCTAGTGTAAGAGCATTGAAACAGCAAAGTGCAAACTATCTCATTTTCGGAGCTTGCCTGTTTGCGGTTTTCAATGTGCTGAAAATGCATTTTGAGAAGTTTCAGGCCGAGAGAACGCAACTGACCTCCTCCTATTTGGACAACCCAGTGAAGGGACTCTTATAGCGATAAAGTCTTATGTCGGTGACGGTTCGTGTGCCTGATGCAAGGTTACGAGAAGAGAGGACTAATGAGGGAGAAGGCAGGGGACAGCTGGTTGTCCGAGAGAGGACCGAGGGGTCTCTATGGCAACGCCCACGCTCGTGCAAGAAGACTCTCTCCCTGGATTTTCACTAGTTTTTATTTTGAAGACCATCGAGACTGAACTTATTGAGTGTAAAACGTTTGCAGAGAATATGAGGAGAGTTTGAAACCGCCAGCTGCTCAAGAAATGACACTTCAATGGACGAGATTGGAGGAGTTCCTCGACGACGAGGTGGACGACCCCGATGTGGTCGAGGAGTGGTACGAGAAGCTCGCCGAGGTAACTTTCCAAATAGTCTCAATGTTCTCTCGTTTCAGTTTGAATTGGATGGCACGGAGAACGAGAGGGAAGTGGCGATCTTCATCCGCGGTCTTCGCTATTGCATGCAGTTCGCCCACACGGCCGCTGAAGAACTGAAAGATCTCGCGGAGAAGGAGGCCGAGGAGATCGGAAATCGGGAGGAAGCCTGGCAGGAGGAGAAGCAGAAACTCAAGGTGCGTCTTGAGCTAATGAAAGGGTGAAGGAAGTAGGACGAAATCGACGAGTTGCGAGAGAAGCTGACGGCGCCTTCGGTCATCGATGAGTCTTCAGCGACATTCCGGGCTCAAGTGGACAGTCTCCAAGAGGAGATCCGGAATCTTCGAGAGACCAACAGGGCCAGAGACATTGAACTCGCTGATCAGAGGGACCGGTGAGCACCGTGAAGATTCAATTCCTGAAGAAGATCAATTCGAGAAGGCGAACTCACCAAAAGCTTTCAGAATGGAAGCCTTATTGAAACGAACGGATGCCTTGACGAAGGAACGCGATTCACTCAACTACAATGTGAGTGACAACGTTGAATGCAATCCCACCAATAGACGACCATCCCAGACTAATTCCAACCAATTTTTCGCTATGATATTTGTTGCCGTTGAAACCGTGAACCAAAGAAATGTTTCAGCGTTCTCAAATGGAAGAGAGAATACGAGAACTGACACGGAGACTGAGCAGTCGAGAGGAGGCGCCAGCAAGTTCCGACTGGGAAAGCAAGAAACTCCGTCAGAGAAATGAACAAGCCGCTCGACTCAGTGCTCAACTACAGGCAAGAGAAGGGAAGGGAGGGAATGTTGAGGAGACAGGCGGTGGTGGGGCAGAACGACGAGTTGAGGAGCGAAGTGGAACGAGTGAGCAGGGCTCTCGAGGATGCGACGGTACTTCTGGAACAAGCAACGCAGTTTGTTCTATCCAAAAATCAGAGTCTTCAACATGTATTGAATAGCAAATGAGCATCTTTCTAAAAGAGCAGAGATGAAACTTCAAAGTGACCGCTTTGCAGAGATTTGGCAGCTCGAGGAGAAGAACTGGATCTTCTCACGGCCACAAGGGATCGACTCGCGAATGAAAACGCTCAACTCGTCGCTCTCGTCTGTTCCGTCTTTACTTGAAAGAGACTTGCTAGATGGAACAAAGCGAGATGAAGATGGAGGAACGGGTCAGCGTCTTGGACTCCACGGGGTCACAGTTGCAGGTTGTGACTTCTCTTAGGTGGAAGAAGGAGGAGTTGCAGAGTTTGTTGGAGAAGAAGGAGGTGGAGATCCAGAGACTGAAGGAGAAGATCTCCAATCTCCAATTCGAATTGGACGAAGTGAAGATGCGACTCCGGACTGACCACTCTGCCGAGAGAGAGGCCGAATTGGAGAAACTCAAGGCATTTCAGAACTTCTTTCTTGGTTATGTTTCAGGACGAATTGGTAGAGGCGACACGGTATGCTCGAACTCTCTTTGGAAGAACTCCCGAGGGAACGACAGAGGATCCGACAGCTGCTATGAGAATGAGAATTCTACAGGTCGAAGAGAACTTCTCGGGAGGGAAACGGTAATGTTCAGAGTGAGAAAGCTTTGGAGGAGAGGACGAAGAAGATGGAAGAGGCGGAGGCGGAGGCTGAAAGGGCGATCAGGGAGAAGACCGAGTCGGACAGACTCAACGCTGACTTGGCTTCACAGCTGCAAGCATTGAAGGAGGTTGAAACTCATTTGAGAAATGAAGTTGGAGTAGGCGACCTTTGGTGATGCGGCGAGTGAGATTCGCAAGGTGGAGACGCAGCTGAAGTTCCGCGACGCTCAGATCCAGAGACTCACGAACATGTGCACCATGCTGCAGATCGAGTTGGGAAGGTTTGTCAATCACAGCTGACAGAAAATTGGTTCCAACATTTGTTTCTTGTAAATTCTGTGCACTTGAAACGGCGAATTTTCAGGTACGCCGAGGGTGACTCGCCCTTGAAACGTCTTCAAGAAGAGGAGAAAGAGAGAGCTGAAGAGGCTGAAGAAGAAAGGAAGAAGGATCGAAGAGTGACTATAAAGGAAAGCTCTGAAGAGTCGGAAGCAGAGGAAGAGGAGGAGAAGGAGGATAAGAAAGTGAGAAGACCCAGCGTCTTACTTCTTTCAGACACTCCCCGCGACAAAAGAGCCAAAGGAAAGACGACCGTCTGTGAAGGAGAGGGAGAAGCAGAGAAAGAGGAAGAAGACGAAGGAAGTGGACATGGATGTTGTAGAGACACAGGCTGTCCTCATCGCCAACCTCAATCAGGAACTCTTCCAACTCCTCAAGGTCTGTCCTCCTCCTCTTGAGTAGGCATTCTCTTGAAGGAGTTGGAGGCAAAAGACACACAGTTGCGAGATACGATGAAGACGAACGACGAAGGGCGCATTGCTCTGGAGAAGAGTCGAGAGCGACTTCGACTTGCCTACGAGGAAATCTTCAAGGAGAAGAGCAAGGCGCTTTGTGAGTCCTCTTTCATCTTCAACTCATGGCGGTCTTCAGCGGCTGAACCACCAGATGATCATCGACTTGAACGAGATGTGGAACTGGAGGAGTTGAGGGTGAGCTTCGAGTTCTGGGATGTCATTGTTGCAGCACTTCCGCGATGGAATCCGACATGGCGGAGAGGAACTGGAACGACGCTTCGAGGAGACGAGTCGGAAGGTGAGGGCAGCAGGGAAGAAGGAATCTTTTAGCTCATCTGGGAACGTGTTGAAAGAGGTCGCCAGCGTCGTCGCAGTATGCAGCTGGAAAACCAAGCAAAGTCGTGGGAGAGGGAGCGCCTGGAACTTCGCAAGGCCCTCAATGAACTCTCTTTCCAAAGAGCCAAGCAGATCCACCGACTGCACTTCGAGATGGTTGCTGTCTTCCTTTGTGGCGAACTTCGTTGTAGGATCTGAACGCCATCGAGATCGCCCGTCTCCAGAACCAACTCATTCACTCGGTTCCACAAGATGAATATACCAAACTGCAAGACCGTCTCCGACAACTGGCTGCTGAGGGAATTGGATCTGCTGATATTACAGTATGTCACTGTCAATGTCATTTCGGCTTCAGGACCAGACCGAGTATCGCTTCGATGTGTTGAAGAATACGACTGGAGTGGACAGAGAAGAGCTGGCAGCCAAGTCCGAGTATCTCCAAGTGAGGGAAGAGTTGTTGAAGAAGTCTTCATAGAGTCTCGTCGACGTTCTCACCTCGCAGACCCAGCAGTTGACATCGGAGTGCAGTCGTCTGGAAGAAGAGAACAATGAGTTGAAGCAATTCCTTGAAGATGTCGAGAATGAAAGCGATTTGAAGAGTCTTCTGGGTATACTGTAACTAGAGAGAGTAAGCGAGAGTTGCAGGCTCAATGCATCGCCGAGTCCTCGATCGACTTAGGATTCAAGAGGAGAAAGGAGAAGTGGATGTGACAGAGCTGAAGAGATTGAGGTTTGTTGTGAGATAGGAAGAGGAAGAGGATTTCAGAACAATGGAAAGGACGTTGACAAGACGAAGAGGAGAGTGGAATCGAGAGAGGACGGCCCTCATCCACATCGTCAAGCAACTTCAGTGGACTGTCCAGGTAAGAAGGAAGAACTTGTGAAGAAACAATCGCGAAATAATTCAACAAATTCAGTAGCCAGAGTCTTGATCCAACAACCAATCTTCGTCTGCCAATTAACAAATGCATCTTGAAACCGCGAAAACACTCCTGAGACATTTCAGCGGTCTCGAGGTGACGCGGCCCATGCTTTGTCGGTGGACCAACTGGCGAGATTCAAGGAGGAACTGAGGGACCTCAAGGCTCGAGAGACACGACTCTCCAAGGCCGCTGAGACTGTGCGCCTTTGACTCGATAATGATTGCCCTTTAGTTGGAAAAGCGACGAGAAGAGGTGGAACTGCGAGCTGCACAGATTGAATCGCGAGATCAAGCCCGAGAGGAATTAGGTAATCCCGCTGTTTCAACTTTTCTATATCAATCAAAGCGGCGAATCGTTTCAATTCTGTCGGTCAAAAGCCGTGGAAAACGAATTCTTTTAGGTGAGAACTTCGACGAGCGTCGTGCGCAGAGGGCCCTCGCCGCGGCGCATCTCAACGTCGCCGGCCTTACAGCTCATAACAAATTCCTTGAAGACAAGGTGAGAACACGAAGAGAGGGGAGAAGGAACTTGGTTGAGGTGGAGAGAATGGCCCGAGAATTGGATGAGTCGAGACGAGAATACGAGGCTCTTCAACGAGTGAACGCCGATCTCTCACTAGCCAACATGGACATGAATCTGTGGAGAAGCGCCCATGACGAACAAGTTTCTTCTCTTGAGGAGGCTTCTAGTGTTCAGGAAGCTCCTTCTGAGGAAATGGACATCTCGGATGAGGTGAAGGAAGACGACGAAAGTCCGAAACCAAAACTTAGGAAGCCAGCAACACGACATCATCCAGTGAGTGAAGGAGGAAAAGAAGAGAAGTTGAAGAATCTTCCTGGCTCGGAGTTCTTCCGCGATTCCGAAGAAGAAGAAGAGGAGGAGGCGCCTCCAACGAAGAAAACTAATGGTTCGAAGAAGCACGAGGTGACGACTGTCACCAAGAGTGTCGTCTTCGACAATTCCCAGGTGTCTTTGGTCTTTGAAACTTATTGAGTGCAGGAGTATGAGAAGAAGCTCGAGCAAGTGAGGGAGACCGCCCGAGTCTGCATTCAGTCCTACAAGGTTTGTTTATCGCTTTTGAAGAAAGTGCTCAGGATCAACTGGAGCAAAAGAATCGAACCATCGAACGATACAAGCAGAACCTCGAACAACTTCGAGCCGAGTACGCTCGACAGAGGAGCACAGAGTCGAAGGAGAGCGCCGAGGTTGAGGATACGGTAGGTGTTGAAGTGAATGAGCATCTACTAGAGAGAGAAATGGGAAAGGGATCGAGAGGCGGCTTGGGAAGCAGAACGAGAGGAGTTGAAGAGAGAACTCCGTCATGCGAGAAGAGACATCGCCGAGTTGGAAAGAGCGAATGCAGAACTAGCGAGGAAACTACAGACTCGAGGAGAAGACGATGAAGGAAGTCGGGGGGATCATCATAAGGTTTGTTTTGTTGAATCGCAGATGTGTCTGGAAATGCAACCAATTTGGCCGTTTGATTTTCAGACGACGCTGGAACCGCGAATCACCGAGCGCGAGGAGGAAGAATCAATTGAAGATGCGGAGGTGGAAGAGGACGAAGAGGATGAAAAGAAGCCCGAGACACCAAAGACTCCTCCCAGGAGAGAGGAGAAGCCACATGTCGACTCCCAGAGATCGCCACCGGGCAAAGAGGTGTGACAGCTAGTTGAAGGAAGCTTGTGTCAGGAAGCCGAAGAGGAAACGCCGGCGTGGACGGAGAAAGTGGATGTGACATTGCCCTTCAGGAATCAGATTCGATCTCTCAAGGAGAAGATCAAACAGTTGACAGCCTCCAACAAGGTTCGCCTCCCAATAGAGTGAAGAAGAAAGTTGCAGGAATTGGTGAAGACTTGCGAGGAGATCCGTGCCGACGCCCTCGAGCAGATCTCGAAGAGACCTTCACGCATGGAAATCGATCACAGCGAGGTGAGTGAAGAAGCAAAGACAGTTGGTTTGGAATAGGAACTGCATCGTCTGCGAACAGAACTGGAGACCTTGAGGAGCGAGAAGCGCGGCCTCCTCAAGCGACTCTCCGAGACGAAGAAGGAAGCGGATGCGGCAAGGGAAGAAGGAACCAAGGCCGCCATTCTTCGCAACGAGGTCCTTCAAGCATTTCTCATTGAGAATGTTTGTATTGCAGACAGAAGTGTCGAGATGGGAGACGCAGAAGAGACTCGAGGAAGAGACTTCGAAACTCAGGCGAAGGGTGAAGGAGCTGACGGCGTCGGAGAAGGAGGCGACAGACAAGTTGGCGAGGCGGGAGAAGATCATCGAGGACATGAGAAGGTGCGAGAGGGAGAGGAGACCTTTGAAGAGCCATTCAGAGACGCCGAGATCAGAGTGACGGAAAGTCGTCGATTGGAGAAGGCGTTGGCAGAGACTCAAACCCGACTCGCCTCTTCGAAGCCGTCATCGCCGAAGAAGGAAGAGAAGAAGGAGGAGTCGAGGGAGTCCAAGACGGATTCTGTTCCAGTCGAGAGACTCATCCAAAGAATTCACTCTCTTGAGAAGGTCTTGGAGAAAGGCAAAAAGGTTGGTTGAAATAGACTGAAGAAGTGTCAGGAACGAGCATCTCTGGACGACAAAGTGAAGAGCCAAGAGATCCTCATCGCTCGCCTCACACAAGAAGTGGCCCAAGCCGCCATGGTCAGCCATGGAAGCCAGAAGAGCAACGGAGGCAATGGAAGCAATGGACGTCAGAAGTCCGTCGTGAGGGAGTCTGAGGAGAAGGCCGTCGCCGAGGAGAAGAGAGAAACAAGAACTCGAACTCGAGAAGCAAAGGAGAGTCGAGAGACGAAGGAGAAGGAGACGAAGGAAGTGAGAGAGAAGACTCTCGAGGTCATCTCTGTCGGCTTCGACGACGCCGAGTGGAGGAGACTGACGAGGGACTTGCGAGCGGTCTGTTGCTTTCAAAACATGAACGCAAAATCTCAGGCTGAACTGCGCTATGAGGAATCATTAGAACGGCAAGATAGTCTCGAGAAACAGCTGACGACGTTGAAGATCGACTACACGCTGTTGATCAAGAAGTACGGCGCGTTGAAGAAGGAGAGGGAGAACGAGAGGCAAACTCTTGCTTCAAGACTGATCCCCTTTTCAGAGAGGAACAGCTGGGAGCGGCAGTCCGTGTCCTCAGCGACAAACTAGAGGCGAAGCAGCGCCTTGTTGAGAGACAGGTTAGGTGGAAATTATTTCAAGAGATCAAGCCCTTTCAGAAGCGTCGGATTGAAGAACTCGAACTGAAACTGCTGAAATAGTAGACTTGAAGTTGTTCAGATTATTTATTTGTTTGGTGACGCTGACTTTCTTTTGTCTTTCTTCGTTTTCCTGCCGATCGATAAAGTTGCTCACGCTGTTCAGAAGCTGTAAAAACGGAAGAAATCGGCCCTCAACGATATGACAAACTGGGAAGTCGTTTCGGTCGTCTCTCCAGTTAGTGGATCAAATAAAGGATCACAGCGCGAAAAAATCTTTTCCTACCGTATCGTATTCGCGCACACGCCATGAAAGCGCGCGAAAATTTCGCGCAAAGACGGCGTCATGGTTTCGGAGATGGTTTTTCTTTGGTTTTCGTTGTTGTTTGACCGTTTTTCGCCTGTTTTCTGGTCTAACAGAGTGTGTTGAAGGACTTTCTCCAAGCATGGGAATTAAAGACCTCTCGAAAGTGATCGGCGATCATTCGTCCACGGCCATCAAGCTCAATGAAATGAAGAATTACTTCGGACGCAAGGTTCATCCTTCTTTCTTATCCAATTGGTTTGTCTTCAGGTCGCTATTGATGCATCCATGTGTCTGTACCAGTTCCTCATCGCCGTTCGACAGGATGGCTCCCAGCTTCAAGACGAGAGTGGCGAAACCACCAGGTTTTTCACTTCCTTCTTAATCATTCGTGCTTTTTCAGTCACCTTATGGGCATGTTCTATCGAACAATTCGAATGATTGACAACGGTGTAAAGGTTCGTATCTTAGATCATGAAAACTTTTTTAGCCGGTGTATGTGTTTGATGGAAAACCCCCGGAGATGAAGTCGGGCGAGTTGGAGAAGCGCTCAGAGCGTCGTGCCGAGGCCGAGAAGCAACTTTCTGAGGCGAAGGAGAAGGGAGAAACGGCGGCCGTTGAGAAGTTTGAACGCCGTCTCGTCAAGGTTCCGCATCTAGTCTTTGAACTCAAATCGTTCTAGGTGACGAAGGAACAGAACGAGGAGTGCAAGCGCCTTCTTCGTCTCATGGGAGTGCCCGTCGTGGACGCTCCTTGTGAAGCCGAGGCTCAATGTGCGGATCTTGTAAAGAAAGGATTGGTGTGTCATTTTGTTACGAAACTAGTTCGTAGGTGTTTGCAACGGCCACCGAAGATATGGACGCGTTGACTTTCGGCTCGGGAATTCTCCTTCGACACATGACCTTCGCCGAGGCGAAGAAGATGCCCATCAAGGAGATCCATCTCTCGAAGATCCTCGAAGATTTTGACATGCCCATTGAACAAGTTCGTCCCTTCTTTCATGAACTTCATCTTCCAGTTTGTCGATTTGTGCATTCTTCTCGGTTGTGACTACTGTGGAACGATTCGAGGCATTGGACCGAAGAAGGCTTACGATCTCATAAAGGAACATAAGACCATTGAAACGGTCCTTAAGAATATTGATAAGACGGTCTGTGAAAGTTTACTGACGAGAGAGGCTTTGTTTAGAAGTATCCACCACCAGAGGACTGGCCGTTTGAGCGTGCGCGTGAGCTTTTCCTTCGACCAGAAGTTCTCGCAGAAGAAAACATTAACGTAAGCTGTTTGGTAGAAACTTTTGCAAGTAGTTGAAGCTTGCATGGAAGGAGCCGGACGTGGATGGAATCGTCGAGTTCATGTGCAAAGAGAAGAACTTCAAGTACGTTTTTACATTTCTTACTCAGCTTTCTTAAGCGAGGAGAGAATTCGAGGAGCTATAGCGAAGATGCAGAAGAGTCGCCAGAACGGATGTCAAGGACGCATCGACTCTTTCTTCAGTATCTCAAAGGTTCTCGAAATCCACTCTTTTGACAATCTTCCAGGTTGTGAAATCAGAACCGACGGCCACAAAGAGAAAGGCTGTGGAGGAGAAGAACAAGAAAGGTGGACCATCAGCGAAGAAGCGAGGACCTCCTATCAAGAAACCGAAGTAGGAGTCTTCCTTCCATTAACTGATTTTGTTTTGCTATGTATCAATAAAATAAAGGAGGCAAAGGGATCTGGCAAGGCGTTTATTTGTGTGGGCACGATCTGAGGGTTGGACGGACGAGGCTCAGCCGCGAGGCACTTGGCGACCGTCGAGGCGAAGGGACTTCGGGGTGGCCGGCCTCTGCTTCCTTCTCCTCTCTTCTCTCACTCACGGGATGGACGAAGACGCGGACGGCGAGCTCGACGACGACGTGGCTGTCGGGGTGAGAGAAGTGAAAGTGGCGCGAGGGAGACTCCTCGGAGACGGCCGGCGACGGCGCCCCGAAGCTCGTGTCGGGATTCGGCTCGGAGAGACGAGTCGTCGAGCGGACGAGAGGGCGGTGATGCTCGAAGCTGTCGTCCTCTGCTCTCT
>JAQIXL010000376.1:0-34279 GCA_034700245.1 Poikilolaimus oxycercus
AAATGAAGCCTTCCCGGGAAGAAATTACGGGAAGGCGGGAAGGCGGGAAGGCGGGAAGCCGAACTGGAATTGGGCCTTAGTACTTAACGTTGCCAATAAATGCAATTAGCGTCATTTATTTCGCCGTGCTATTGCGGACAGCAAAGACATTGCTTTGCCAACTCATCACACGCTCGTTCAAGAAGACCACGCTTGCGGCACTCATTCTCGCACTTGAATGGACAGACTGAAATTTCGTTTCTTGTCATATCTATTCGAATTCGCTTACTCTGGATGTTTGGCGGAACGAAGATATTTGCATCGAAACAGGAAATAATGTCTCCTACGACCCGTTGGTCCTTTGTTGCCGAAGCAATTGAGAGGATAGCAAGAAACACGAAGAAGGCAGCCATCTTAGCGACTGTTTTCGACGAGTGACTGAATGGCAAGACGTGGCGGTTAAACTGTCATTCATGGTGACGTTGACGACATTCACAACTCCCGAACAAACAAGGCAAAAACATGCCACATTTATTTCTTGAAAACCTTTGGGAGCCATTTTTGATGCACAAGCATCTCCTTCTGATTACCAATGCCGTTAGTTTACTCTTTCCATGTTGACAAAAGAAATTCGAATGATCTAGTAAGTTGAAAGGAAGGGAATCCGTATCAATCAGTTGTCTACTCGAGACCAGCGGCGGAATCCGAACAATCATAGGAGACCTTGACAACACAATCTGTCCACGATCTGGGCTTTATTGGGAACTTTTCCGTATCGGAGCTTTCGAATGACAGATCGAATAAGGAGGAATAGAAGCATGACCGTGAAGAGAACGAGGACAGCCACTCGACATCAACGGAAAATGTTTGGATTGTTTTGGCGTAGGACTGTAATTTTCGAAGCCACACTTCCTACTGTTTCCTTCAAAATCATTTTCTGTAAACCCTCTTGACAAGATGAAAAGTCCTTCGTCTGCTTGCCTTGTTGTTTCGGGTGTTAGAAGGAGGCCTCTTCGTGAAGATAAGGACGCGGTGTCAAAAACAAGCGATGGGCGGCTGCAGTTTGACAACGCGCCTCGCCAACAATGCCCACCGTTGAGGATGGCTCCGAGACGGCACGCATAGTTGAGAAACGCGTGTGTCCGCACTGTGGAACGAAATCGGTCCGGCATCGATTCACCTGGAGTGGTCTCCTCTTCGCCGTCCTCTTGTTCCCTTGTGGACTATATTGCGCCTTCAGAGGTCGAGAATTCTATTGTCATCGATGTCATTGCGTGGTAAGCCGCAGTCTTGTTTCACTTATTTTCTCTCTCGATTTCGGAACATTTCAAAGTTCGTTAACTTTGTTATTTCTTGTGAGAAACAAATAATTAGAACATTTTTTAGCTGATTCGTGGTGAAGCGCTAAAGTTGCCGAAATTTGATCGCTTCTTTGGATACAAATATCGAGAGTGGTCAGCGAAGAAAGGCCGAATTCCGGCGAAATACGCAACACCTGCGGTCCAGGCGGTGGTCGATAGCCATGAAAATGCGACTTCGGCATTGCAAGGCGATACTCTCCATGATGCTGCTACTGAGAGTGCACCGCTGTTAAGAAATGCGTAGTCGTCAATCTCACAAGTGCAAGTGTTTGTATTCATTGAGCGATGCCGGTAAGCTATTCAGAAAAATTTCTCACAGTTTGTCGTTGAACAGCAGGATTCGTTCACGACTAAGAAGCCATTCTCGGTCAGCTGTCTTTAGTGTGCGCGAGCCATCCAATTGTGTTCTTGTCATTCTTCTCAACGCCCTCACTGTACTCGCACTTTTACTCATAATTTTTGCAATAAATTCGAATCTTTCACGAAGAAAGGAAGAAAATTCACAAGGATAGTGTTTCAACTAAACTCTGACCTCAGGGTCCGAGTACTGCACATAAGACAGTCTGAAAACTCCATCATCGGCATCTCTAATTTTAGCTTTCTTAGGAATAAAAGACACTTTTCTGTTAACAACTGTCCGAATGGCGATTAGAACAAGTAGAACGAAGGCAGTTATTCCGAGAAATATTCCGAGGAATAAGTAGCACTGCTTGTTCAGTCTTGCCATGAGAGCCGTTGGCGCAGGCGATGGTCGGTCGGAAATGCCTGGAGCATCTCCCAAAGTGCTGGTAGTCAGAATTAACGTTGTGGTAACTGAAGGCTTTTCATATTTTAGCGTCGTTTCAATTTCGACGCTTGTTGTTGGTGACAATTCAGCGTTTATAGTAGCGGGCTGAAAAAAGTGGCAACGGCAATAATACGGACAGTAATAAGTACACATGAAGTAAACTTACAGTGATGATTTCGGTTGTTTGAGTTGTTGCAGTGGTCGCGCAAAGACTTTCTGCCTCATCGGAACCATCGCCACAATCGCGATATCCATTACATGTGTGACGTGTAGCATAAAGGATACAAAGCGATTTGCAATCATCGCAAACGAAGTAGTCGGCAAGATGCCGATTGTCCGTGCGCTGGACCTCTTTCGTTGATACTCGAACCCACCACTCGGCGTAGGACGTATCAAGAAGCAGGAAGACCAGCGACAAGCGAATCCACATTCTCCACATTCTCAAAGTGGTGGATAGAGCCACGACCGCTGATAGCACACGGTCTCGACCTTACCCACAGTTAGCACCTCACAACACGGCAGACTCACAACACGGCAGCCAAGCTTTTGTCAAGAATTGGTCGTATCGTGCACCTTCACATTGCTTGGCGCTCGATGAAATTTAACCTGTCTAGTAGATTGTAACTAGCTTGAGACTAAGGACCTCCAGGTAACTTCTTCCGGCTCACTCAAACTGATCTCCTTTCAAAGAAACTAATCTTCGGTCAATGAACGAACTACGTTGATCCGTTGAAGAAACAACGTTTTCAGGCAAAGTTGTGCCGTGGCTACGTCGGCCCACATTACTCGGACTAATTGCAATGGATACAGCATATATGCGCCTCGTCGCGTGTGTGAAAGCGAATAATACGTGAAGCTTAATCGCCGTGAACACGGCTGGTGAGAACCTTGCAGACGCTCGACGAGCAGAACCTTTTGAAACGCTTCCAACACACAGATTAACATTTCCCACACGAGCATAGTTCCGTGTAGCCTGTTGAAGACATTTGCGTTATGTGCGACAGCTTTGGCGCGCCGCTTCCTCTTTGGTTTGCTCCAATATGTCGGTATAGTTGCCGAAGTACAGGTAGAGTGAACAAAAGCTCTTTGATATTGAAGATCTCAATATTTGCTTGCTCCGCACTGAAGCATCTTCTAGCGGTGTACTTTCTGAATCAAGACCTCATACTAGCGGTCGATCGGTTTTTCCTGCTGTACCATGGGCGAGAGCTCACCAATAAGCAGTACGTTGTTTGGACCAAAAGGAACGGGCAGAAATTGCAGACTCTTTATGTTGTATCTGGTGCCGTATGGAATGCACTTTACCAAGGTGTCGATTGAACTGACTTCGCCGTGGACGATAGCAGATGCCGTTTGCGGTGTTGTACTTCATTATCAAGTCACTATCTACATTTATTCGGTGACGTTGTGGTATGGCGTGCGCTTAAAGACAACGTTTTGTTCGAGGCTCATGACAATTATCGCTGTTCTCCTCAACAGTTACACGTTATTGCTGACGCGACGGAGCCGCAGACAAGTCACCCCAACGGATGAGAAATGGACGAAGAAGGACCGTGATTTGACCTATGTCATTGCACTTTTTACCGGAGTCCCACTTTTATGCACGTTGCCTTCGATTATTGTTTCAGGCCTGGAACGGTTGGGATTTTACAATCGAGTAAGCCTGCTTCGCCTTGTTTTTGATATTTCAGCTTGCATGGCTCCTCGCCTGGTACGTGTTCCTGATGACAAATCTCATGCAGCATATCGTGCTCTTCATCAGCTTTGCTCGTCTTCGTCGCGGATTCGTGACAATGATTCGAAGCGTGATATCGCGCGTCTTCTCGAGTTGGCCCAGTGCCTTCTACGCGCCACCTAGTCACTAGCACACGAAGAGTGCATCCCAAGTGGATGGAAACTGGCATAGCGGAAATTTCCCTCTCCACATTGTGGCCTCAATTTAACTTTCCTTACTAACACTAAGAGGGAGATTGCGTGCTCGGCCGGGGAAATTTTCTTCTCCTTCAGCTCCTTTCAGCAATCACAGAGGATGCCTTTCTTCTGCTTCGCGCTTGTTGCACTACTGCGCCTGTTCGGCTCTTCGAAATCTTTCTTGGTTGAATTGTTTGATGGCCTTTATGGACGAGGATGCAACAGAATGACGGGCTGAAGACTTTAAAGAAATGTTGGAAAGCACACGACTTCATTTTTCGAGAGAATTCTTTCACGCATCAGCGCAACTGATATTTCATTTCACATGACGCACTATTTTTTCTCTCGCTCGGTTGAACAAGATAATGACCCAGTCTAGCATTTTCAAGCTACGGCTGACTTTTTAATCCGGTTCTGATCCCGTTTTCTTCTTCTTGTTTCCATAAAATTTAGCCACTATGTCTGTTCAAAACAAGGATCAAAGCACCGCTTTCATAAGTCATCTCGTCTACATTGGGCTAGGTTGGAGTTAAAAGAGGCTAAAATAATGAACGCCCAGGCTCCTTGGGTGCAATTCTGCACTTACCTCTCGTTATTCTCATTGTCTCGAAGCGTGAACTTCGTGAACGAAACGAGCTCATCGTCATGTGCGGAATATTCATTGCCGATTTTTGTTATGCGCTTGCGCATCCCTTTGCTGCTCTTCATCGAACATTCTTTGTCGAATACGGCAAGTCCGTCTCTCAAAATTACTTCTGTCAGGAACCACTGTGCGAAGATCCGATTGCGTTTTCACAAGTTTTGTTCTCTTGGGAACATTTCGCGATACCATGTTTGGCCTGGTGGAATGCCTTCTTGTTGTCGATCGCCTTTTCGCGGTTGTTCGTCCAATATCGTACCGCCTTTGGTCCACTTGGTACGCCTTCACATTGGTTGGAGGTTTGATAAGAACATCAGACCATGGATTTCAGCTTCAATGACGTTCGGAGTTGTTGTCGACTCTGTAAGTCTTGGACTGGCACTTTTCGATCCTACGCCAATCAATGCGAGCCGCTGAAGAAAGCTTTTTAACTCTCACTTCAGGGCTACTGCTACATAAACGAGGCGAGTTCCCCAGTTGTCTATGCAATGATGAGGCCGGCTCGGATGCTTTGTGTGGGCTTCGCTTTCGTGACATACAGCGCCATCTACGCTCTGCTACACAAGGCATTTGTGCTGCACGGCTAGTTTTTATAAAGAGCACAATGACAATAGTTGGTGGGATAAATAAAGACACTTTCACAGAGACAAGGCAAATAAGCAAATCAGTCACTGTCATGCTTCCATCCCAGACCAACCTCAGGATCCAAGTCGATAAACGAAACTTCGGCAACTCCATTTTCCGCCTTCACAATCTTGTTGTTGGGCCAAAATGAGACTTGTCGTTTGCGAATTGCACGAACAGCAAGAATTATGAGGTAAATCAGACAGCATGTCCCAAGGAAGACTACGACGAGAATGCGACAATTCCTAAGTGAAATCACTTTCCTTGCACTGGGATTGACAAAAGGATCTTCCGTTGTAGTTGAATCACTACTAGGCGTTGGTGGTTCAGTTGACTCGGTGCCTGTAAGTTGTCCGAGTAGCTCGCTAATGTCGAAGTCGTTGATGCCTTCAAAACTGTTTGTATCCATGAAACTCTCCGTCTCCGTCGGGGGGTAAATAACAGCACTCTCGTCCTAGGAAAGAATAGAGGAGGGAAGTTAACTTACAAGTAAAGTCTCTGATGGGTCCGCTCTTGATGGACTTGAGTTGAACGTTGCAAGTTCTGGATCAAAAGCGGCGACTGAAGTCGTCCACTCAATGAGTGAAGGAGCAACTAGAAGTAGCAACAGTCTGAAGTGTGGACGCATCTTCAAATGGCGCCCAATCGGAGAGCGTGGATCTCTGGCTCTTCGCGGCGATTTGCACCTTATTCCTTGTGGCAAAAGCGTCTGCGCGAGTTTTCGCACGCAATCGACGATTTCACATGAACTAGTGGAAAAGTTGCACGTTTACAATGGAATCGAGTCGTCAATGTTCTTTACCACCTGCATAGCATCTCATCTTGGGGTTGTTTTTCGTAGAAGATTTATTGCAAAACGAGATGGTGAACAATTCAATAGGGTGCAGTCTTCCACTCAAGTCCAACTTCGGGATCAGAACAGCGCGCATAAGAAAATTTGGCTAGACCATCGTTGACATCTGCTACTTTGGGGTCGTTCGGCCAAAACGAGACTTTTCGAAATCGAAGCGTTCGAGCAGCAAAACAAATAATCAGGAAGAGGAGTGCAAGAATGCTGAGGACTACGACAAGCTTGAAACACTGACAGTAATTTTTCGAAGCGATGGCGGTCTTAATAGTCGTTGTCGGCGTTGTGATATTCAGTTTAGAAACATCGTAGTCAATAGCGCTGAGAATCACGCTTGTAGTCGATTCTTCTTTCAAAGTCTCGGTTGTTGTACTTATGAAGGTGGCTGTCGTAGTTGTGCTTTGCGTGGTTGGCTTAGTCGTTGGCATAGTTGAAGGATAGAAGGTAAAAGGAGCGGCAATGCGGAAGTGATCCGAAGCAACTTGACCAACCAGTATTGGGAAACTCCTTGTTTTGAAGGTTTGCTCTCTGTAGAGCATCTCTCTCTCACGAATGCAGTGAATCATCCCAAATCTATCCACGCAGTCATGGTATGCGCGAGAATCATCGGCGAAGCCAGCGATTATTGAAGTAGCAGTTAAGCTGAATATCAAAAACAGTAAAATCATTCTCAAGAGATATAGAGGCGCAGGTCTACAGATGTGAGCAAGGCAATTTCCTCCACGGACAAGGCCTCGCCCTCTCTCATTGTCAGAGCGCAGGGGATCCTAGAGGCAAAATGCGTTCCATGAGAAAATAATCCATCTCACCGTTTGACTTCGGCAATCAACATTTCCTTATTCTGTGATAGGTTGAGAGAGAAAGAGAATTTTAAACAAATCAATAGCGATCAGATTTCCACTCAAGACCAACCTCAGGATCGGAACAATGCACGTGGAAAAGTTTGGCTACATCGTCATTCACTTCCCCGATCTTGTTCTTCGCCGAGTTGGGACAAAAGGAAACTTTTTGGTAGCGAAACGTTCTAATTGCAAATCGAAGTACAACAAGAAGTAAAAGTACAACACTGCTAAAGACGATCGCCAATTTGAAACACTGACAATTTTTCTGCGAAGCAACGGGGGTAACTACACTTGCAGCCGGCAATGCGTTATCATAAATGTTAAAATCTGATTTGAGGAAGGTAGTACTTTCCGTTGATAGGTTTTTAGCCAATTCAACAGTCTGTAACTCGGTCTTCGTGGTTGTACAATGAGCAGCGATCGTAGAAGTTCGCAATTCTGTTGTGGTAGACTCCGTCGATTGTGTCGTCGGTAACTATTGTACATGCGTTTGTACTGAGAATAATAGAACTTACTGATATGGTTGTGCTCGGTGTTGCCGAGGTAGTGGTTATTATGGTGGAGATAGTAGTAGTCGAGCTTGGGACAGGATCCGTCAAAAATTCACATCCTCTCTCGTCGCTACCATCCCAACAATCCGGATATCCATCACAACGACGCACCCACAAAACCCAATTGTTTTGTGCGCAGTGAAAGGCCTCCCATTTTACGGAGCCAAGAGCATGAAGAGAATGGAATAACGAAAGAAATTGAAGAACCAGCACAAAAGTTATTCCAAGTTTGCAATTCATTCGCCAACGATGGAGAAGTACAGGGCACGAAATGAGATCCAATTAACGTCCACACTTCTTAACACCTTTCATTCGGGGATTCCTTGAGGCAAAATGATGCATGGGAAAGTGGCCAAACTCTCTCCCTATCCAGCCGATGTGATCGTTTTCCATCCTGGTCGACGTGCAAGATGGAACACTGAGGTCTCCTAGTGCCAAACTTTGAAAACAAGGAAGCCACTTCGAAGGGGCGTCGACAAGAAGAAAGTGATTGATACACGACGACGACGACGCCAACGCCCCAAACCCACCTTCTTGTTGTCTTTTGGAATGGCGCTGTCGCGGGTCGTCGCCCCGTGAACCGGCCGTCTCCACCTCGACGGCGCCCCGCACGCCGCCGCTGAAAATAACTTCGAATCTTCAAGACAACCTTTTGTTTTGTTCACTTTGCCCAGCAGATAGTTGTTTCCTTCAAAGTGATGTGGATGCTTTTAGGAAATGAAACTCTCCATCCTTCTACTCCTCGCGGTTTGCGGATTAATAGCGGCCCGCACCGCCGTTCTTCGTGAGTTCTCTGCCAGTGGAACAAAGAATGTCAAGTACACAAGTTTTCCCAACAACTTCATGGATGCAAACGGTGAGTTTATCACGGTCGTTGATTTCTCAGGAAACCCAGTGAAAGGCAACGTGCCAGGTTCACCGAATGCTTGTTATGACATGGAGGGTCGCGTGCGTAAGGACGGAGAAGAGTACCAACGTGCCAACAAGAAGTTCTTCTTCCGGTGCAACAACGGCATTGAGGAAGTTGTTTGTGAGTTAGTGGCCACGTGATGACGTTTTCAGCATGCGTGGCCACGGAACGCTTGAAGAACGCTCGTCTCAACATCGGGGAGTCGAGAACGGAGAATGGCCTCTGGCACAAGTGCGAGAAGCTGCCTGACGGTCGTGTGCAGTACAGTCAACGTTGGCATCCTGTGAATTCTTTCTATGGCGTGTTTAGAATCATCGTGCACTGTGAATGGCAAAGAGATCCCTCCCGGTCAGACCTTCACGGTCGCCTCGATGGCAATGATTTGCGAAGAGGCCGGATTCAAGATCAAGGGTTGGCTTTCCTTCCCTTGGCAAAAATCTTTAGGCTGTGCTTACAAAAAGGATGGCAAAACAGTTGAAATGGCACCCGGATCGACCGCTGAAACCGAAGGATTGTCTCACAACTGCGAGGACACCGGGACTTCAGTCCAGTACTCCGCTAAGAGTTCGTCGATCAAGAAGTTACGACATGTTCAGGAAACACTTGCGAGAAGAATGGCAAAGTGTACAAGGAAGGCGAGAAGTTCTCTGGCAACCATATCCGTTACCAGTGCAGCAATGGTATCGCTCAACATCTAGCTTGTTTCATTGACGAACATCGTGATCTGCCAATTGGCAAGGACATCATCGAGAAGAACATGGTGTATCGCTGCTACAGGTTCCCCTTACTAAACTTTTTCAAGCGACAAATGCAGAAGCGGCGGACTTGTGCACTATGAGGAGTATTCTTGTGGATTCGCCGGTCTGCCCACTTGCAATCCTACTCCAATCCCTGACACACCCAACGATGCTCCATCGCTCTTCCCCGGTCTCAAGGTGCCCGGTGTGGCGTCGTTCAGCGTTGTTAGCGTAAGACGATAAAATTTGTTCAAATTGGTTCAGAACCAAGGCGGAATGGCCGGAGGACCGATTCAACTTCAGCTCAAGCATCCCAACTAACCATTCTAGCTAACCGAATCCAATATTTTTGTCTTGCAATGAGTCTAAGATGTGTGCATTCATGCTCGAGTAAATCTTCGACTTGAGCAAGGTGATGATGTTCCGAAAGGTCACGGACTCTCCTTCTCAGCCCATCTTCGATGACGGGAACGTGGTTTGATCGAGAGCGAACGAAATAATGGCATCGAACGACGTAAAAGGGCCCGGCGTAGTTAAAATGTGAAGAAAGAGAGAGAAGAACTGTCAAATTTGTGGGTCCGAGAGTGAGCGGCGAGCGGCGGCCCAAAACGAGTCACGATCGCCCGCCGACCTACCTGTCAGCGGGGTGGCGACAAAGCGTCTTGTCGTCATCGGGCTTGTTATGTCTTCAGTAGCAGACCGTTGTCTCCTTATAGCTATGGGCCAAACGTGATTCTAAATTTTCCTCCTAAAGTGATCCCTTTGCGCTTTCCGACGGTCATGATAGTAAACCTTCCAGGCTCATTGCCGTTCTTTGGCCTTCAGAGTAATTAATTCACTGAAAGAAATGGCCACGGCACTGGTTTTTGGGCGTCTTGGTTCTTGGGAACATTGTGACGTGACCCTGTAACAGGCTCACGGCCACGTTGTTGGCGGTCCTCCTTTTTCCTCCTCCACGTTCCATCTCATCTCCCATCGGACATGGTCTTTTTCACGCCTAAGGCGACGTCTCACCTCATGTCCTTCACGAAGAATCGATTATACTCGCGATGAGAAGAAGGACGGCGAAGACCGTTCTACCATTACGACCCTGAGAGTTCCACACTCTCTACTTCCTTTCTTCGATTCACCGTTTCACCTTCATTCTTTGACTTGCTCTAACGCATGGGAGCCCCTTCTTCCACGTTCTCTATGCCATCGTCCGTCGCCTATTCACACTCTGAAGGGATCGCTCATTGCCAGTTATCATGGAAAACGGGCTCACCTTTCACTTACGTCTTGCCTTTTCAGTATCAGCACCCCCACGCGACATGCGGAGTAGAATACCATCACTGTCGCTTGTCGTCTTCCTCGCCGCGTTGATTCCAACGGTCAGCGTCCAATCACGCGTTCCTCGAGCGATTACGATGTAAGTTCCGGCAGAGCCTGTTCTTTCGTGGAATCGACAATTTTACCAAAAAAAGAGGCTCCAAAACTGTCAAAACGTTTAGATTTCGACCAAGGGTCTCATTATCTCCAAGTGGCGAGTAGGTGTTTCTTTGATGACTGCATGGCACATCCTTGGTTTTATCAATAGAGAAGCTTTTCCTTTGTTGTATCCCTTTCCTTATCCAGTTACCTTTACGAATCACTTTGCATGCACACTTCGACATCGTTGTTTTTCCATTAGTGAGGAAAGTCTTTCAGATCGGTTTGCGAACATGGTCGCGAAGAAGGCGGCCGATGCATTTGTGAGACGGAATATGTTGGACAGTACTGCGAAAGGAAAAGCCATTGTGACGGCTGGCAACGATACACGAATGGAACGTAAGTAGCTGCCCATCCTTACCCATCCAAAGCAATCGATTGTGCGAGATGATTCTTCTGCTAGGACTAGACTGTCTCGTCTCTGAGCGTGTTTTGGTCGAGCACAACCAGTCTGTCTGTAGTTGTTGCTCTTTGAAGACGATATTTTATCAACGTAGAAAGCGAACGTCAAATACTTTCAGATGCATCAGCTGCCAGCCAGGGTACATGGGCAACAACTGCGAGGACATCAAGTGCGGCGAGAACGGCGAACCCGATAAGCATGGCTTGAATTGCACTTGCACAAAGCCGTGGTCGGGACAATTCTGCGAGATTCTTGACACAAAGCATGTCTACAGTTACTACAACAATAAGGTTCGTGAAGAAGACTGAAAACACTCCTTGGCCAGGTCTACCTCTTAGGCCCTCTTGGAGTGCTCTCACTCATTCCGATGTGCTTCATTCTTCATGTCTGCGAGTGGATGGCGCAGAAGCGTCAGGTGAAGCGCGTCGAGCAGATGCTTGACGGCCAGAACATTACGGTCAATCGACGGGTCGTTGAAACACTTCTGGTATAATGCTTATCATCGCATCAGTGTGTTATTTGTTCACTTCGCTACTGGTGAAGATCCCTCCCTCCTCCATCAAGAATCTCTCTAGTCGAGCCGAGCCCAGTCTACTTATTTGTGAGATTTGTGTGCCAATCATTTATTTGTCGAGAAATGCTCATTTGTCCATTGCTTCATATTTGTGAATGCGTGCTTTCCAATGAGTTTCATCAGCTTTTTATTCAAGTAAAAATCGAAGTTGCACAGCTGGCAATACAGTGACAATGACAAGTGTAAGAATTGTGGGCTTCACTAGAAAACAAAAGAGAAGAATACGAAGAGAAGTTGAAGTGAAAGCAACAACCGAATCTGGAGGAGGAGGAGGAGTAGTTAGCGGAGAACTGTTGTATGAGTGTAGAAGCGGCAAGAGTGAAGGCAACACTGCTTTTGTTTCTGAGAAAGGAAAACAAGGAATACAAACTCGCATCAGTAGCAACCACAACAAGGAGAAAAAGATCAAGAGAAGAGCTTTGAGAAGCTGATGAAGGGAAGAAGGTTTCGAAAAGGTCTCAGAAACGTTTGGTCTTCCTTCACCAGCTCCTCAAACTCAATGCAATGTGACACAAAGCTGCTCGAAATGCTTGTACAAGGAGGAAAGTGCACATGAATGTGTGTACGCCTGTGTGCGTATGCGAAATACATATTTGCATAGAGTCTGTTGATCATAGAAGGGAATGCGTATAAGACTTGCAGGACATGAGGGAGGGGGAAGGGGCTATGATATCTTTCAACTATTTGCACAAAAAGAGAACTTAGAAGTTTGGAAAATTTCTAGAAAGGCACTTTCTACACACATTTTGTAACTGTTGATATCTGTGAGCATCTCTAAAAAGCCGGGCTTAGCCCCCCACTCTGAGGGAGGAAGGACGAATCACAATGCGGTTATCACAACTTAGCTTGGACCGTTTTTGAGTTTGGAGGAAGCGCAAAGAAAAGACAAAGTACCATGAAGCCTAATATGCGATTGTTGAAAGGGGAGATGAAGAGGGGCTACCGTATCTACAATACACAACACATGACATGCAGAGCGCTAACCGTGTTCAAGTTGGTGTGGGGCAAAAGGAAATTCAAAATTTGCTATTCTATCAACCGCTGCCGCTTGCTGAAGGAGAGAGAGCGAGAGGCTAGTAGGCAAGAAGTGAACGCGCGTAAAAACCGTTTCTCATTGTTTGGGCACGCAGAGAAAAGCAAAAACTATTAAGTGAAATGTGTATATACACGAATCATTTTGACCATTAGAAGGAATAAGAAAAAGGAGACTTCGAGGTTCTCAAGAGAATGGAACTGAGGTCGGGGGAGTGTCGAGATTTTACAAGGAGAACTTGCGCTTGGCGGCGCAAGCCTCGAGGATGGCCTGCATCTTGCGGAGCTCGGCTTCCGAGAGACGTGAGAAGCGTCTAAACAGTTTGGTTCAGCTTTGTCTTCTTAGCTTACCGCTCTGCGTTGGAGAGCATTCGGGAGGTTTCCACTTCACGGAGATCTTCGTCGAGTCTCTCCTCGACGTACTTCTTCAGGATTGGGATCTGATCAAGAGGAGCGAGGCTGGTGACGCCCTCCTTGAACTCCTCGAGGCGCTCCTTCAGCCACCCGTATCCGTCTTGGCGAGAGGTACTGCGTGAGGACACGTCCAAGTAGCGTTCAACAAGGCGGCCCTTGGCGATCTCCGAGACGAACAGCGCGTGGAAGAGCTTGCGGCTCTCGGTCAACGAGGTCACGTGCTGCAAGAAAGGAATCAATAAAGGAATCAAGGAAATCTTTTACCTGAACGGCCTTCTTGATGGCCATGCGCTCGGGGCGGTCATGGAGGTCGGCGAACTCGACTGTCACAGCGCGGTAGGGGTTCTTGATGTCTTCGAGGCGCTTGTTGATGAGACGGCGAGTGTTGGCTGCCTCAGCCGAGTCAGGGCCAAACTGCTTCACTTCCATTGTGAGCTGCTCGTCCAACTGTCGCAGAATCTCGTCACTCCTGAAAGTTGGGTAAAGTCTCTTTCGTCATTCACAAACCTCTTCTGGAATGCGATGAGGCGTTCGCCACGGAACTTGATGCCGACGATGGCCGAGGGCTCAAGAATGCCTCCACGGCTCTCCTTGTCAGCGACCATGTGGATGAAGCCGGGGTTGATCTTCGAGTCAAGCACCGCCCAAGCTCCTCCGCGAAGCTCGCCGTGCGTCGGGATGTAGATGATCACAGGTTGGCGGTATTGCCGTAGGGCATCCACTATGTGGGCACCGAACTTGAGGACCATGTCGAACATGTCGCGCTGTCCACCGCTGAAGCCTCGAAGACTGGCGATGAAGAGCAGCGGGAGACCCTCGCGGTTGAAGTCGTTGATCACCTCGGCGGTCTTGAAGGCCGAGTCTGGATACCAGACTTGTCCGGCTTGGTGGATTTCGACGCTCTGCGAGTTCGGGGCTGCAGGATCGGCCGGGTAGACGGACATCACGTTGCGAAGCTCGGACGAGACGATGCCGATTGGCAGTCCACGGAGACGGGCACGACCTGCCACAATGGTCTTGGCCCAGTCGTTCATGATCTCGTCGAAGGAGCCGGCGTCACAGATGCCTCGGTGCTCGGGATGGTAGCGCGAGTCGATGAGGTCCCGAACGTTGTAAGCCTTGTTGTGTTGAACCGGGAAGACGACATCACGAGGACCGGAGTCGATTCCGAAGGAGCGCACGAATGGGAACTCCTCGATCTTGTCGGGAAGGTAGGACATCCAGTGAACGATCTTGAGAACGCCCTCAAAGTCGTCCTCAACGACGGCATGGGTCACTCCGTTCTTGAACATGATCTGCGTTCCACCAAGCTGGTTGTTCGAGGTGTAGACTTCCTTGCCGAGGAGGGTGTTCAGGGCTGGGGCGCCAGTGAGGATCAAATGCGAGGTTCGAGCCTGGACGATGCGGTGGGCGAGGCGAGCTGTGTAAGCGCCGATTCCGACCGAGCGGCCCGTGACGAAGCAGTAAGTGGGCACCTCGTCGTAGGCAGCAGACGTCTCACCAGCGATGAGACCCGATCCTTGGAGGTTCTCCACACCGATCGTCTCGTTCTGCTTTCCGACCACGGCCTTGAGACGGAGGTTGCCGTTGGGCAGCTTATCGTATACGATCTGACCCTTCAGCCGCTGCTCCTCGCAGCCATCCACGTAAAGGTAGTCAAAGCCCTCCTCCGGTCTCTCCGGATCCTTCCATTTGGCGCGGAAGACCTTCGAGACCTCCTCAGCCAGACCGATGCGAGCACCAGAGTTCGAAGAGATGTTCACTCGCGGAAGTTTCTTCTTCCTTGAATACTCGCTGGCAAGGGAGTAGACGAGGTCCTCGGACGTGGCGAAGGAGCCCGACTGGTGGGTGATGTCGTTGGCGATTATGACAATGGTGTAGCCCTTCGGCCTTTCCGGCGTGACGAGTCTCAGCTGCCAGGCGACGACTCCGGTCTCATTGTTGCAGTTATTGGCGCGGCTCTTCAGTTCCTCGCGGTCGCTCACAACGACAAGTTGGCCATTCTTGAGAACAAGCTCGTCTTCGTTGTAGAAGCAGCGATAGTCGCCGTTGTAGTAGGCCAGTTGCTGCTTCTCGGAGAGCTGCGAGAATTGCGAAAGGAAGGATGGTCCTGGTTCGTGCTCTTCATCGGAAGCGGAACCTTCTTCGCCGTCATGTGGCTTGTCCTTCTTGTACAGCGTTCTCCACTGCTCGAGGCAAGCGCGACCGAAGAGCGATGGCAGGTCGTAGACGTAGGTGGTTCCACTGTCACGTGTCTGTGCGCGCTTCTTCTCGATCTTGCGGATTCGGCCGTGCTCCTCGAGGGTCGGGCCATAGAGCTGATGCGAAAGACGTCGAGGCTCGAGTTGGTTCTGAAATTTTGGATTCTTTGCTGCTGGGTGATTATTGTTACCTTATACTCGTCGTAGATTCCAAATTCGGGGGTCACACCGGTCTCATCAAGAAGCTTGACGCGGCGCTTTACGAGTCCTCCCTTCGAGGTGTACACATAAACGAGTTCCACTTCAGTCACATGGTGCTGCAAGCAATTCGTCATGCTGTCTTCAACAAGTTTTTACCTTGTGAAGAATGTCTTTCTGCATGCGAATGGCGTCCTCAAAGACATGGTCGAGTGCATCAAGATTCTTGGCCGTGAAGTTGGCATCGAGTTTCGGGAAGGTGACGTGGATGAGCACGTGATTGCTCACGTAGACGTTCTTTGTGCCCTTCGGGCCCATCGTCACATTGATGGCGCCACAAGCCGAGTCGAGTTCAGCCGACACGAACTGCTCCACTTCCTCTTCGAAGTTGGTGGCACTGCGGATTGGGATCTCGAGGAGTTGACGGGCGAAGAGCCTCGTGAAGCGACGGTCTGGGTCGTCGTACTTGAAGACGTGCTGAGAGGAGAGGCGATCTGACACGAGGATGGCCTCTGAAGGCAAGCGCCAAAGCTCCAACTTCTCAGCCACCATGAAGTCGAGCTGAAGGAGTGGAGCATTGTTCTTGATGACGAGAACATTCGAGAGCACTTCGTGGAGATCGAGCTTGGTCTTGAGGGTCTGTCGGATGGAAGAGGCGACCATCTCCGCCTTGACCACAAGCTGATTGTCCTCCTCCGAGTGCTCGGGGAGCTCTTCCAGAAGTGCCTCGCGGCTCTTGGTCGCGGTCTTGCTGTCCGATGGCCGAGGAAGGATGTTGATGAGGAAGGTGACACGGAGAGTCGCCTTGATGCCGTTGGATCGGAATCCGCTCTTGCGGTAGCGCTCAGCGAGCTTCTCGAGGAGGCCCTCGTTGTCGACTCCATTCAGGAATTCGTCGAAGCCGACGTCGAACTTGACGATCGAGAGGTACTGATACCCGTCATTGTTTGGCGAGAGCAAGTATCGTCTGAAAACAAGAAATGTTATTTGCCTCATTCGAAAACATGAAAAACAACGGACTCAAATACTTACACCAAGTTGCCCTCATCGATGGCGAAGTCGTAGACGGTGGCTTGAGAAGTCTCGAGACGGCTCGAGGCGACCTTCTCGTTCTCGATAGCGAACTGGCTGCCGATGTAGGCGCGGATGGCAAAGTCCGAGAGATAGGTGTCGAAGAAGAACTCGTGAATCACCTGAACGTTTTGTTATCTCGAAGAAGTAACAAAATTACCTTGTGAAGCCAAGGCGATTTCTCGAAGGCCGACTTTGGCGTTGTTCCGTTCTCGACCATAGACTTGAAGAGGCTTTTCAGTTGAGTAACAGCCTCGTCGACGCGCAGAACATCGCGATTCTCGCGATCATCCAATGGAATCAGATGCAGGTCCCAGACGATCTGGAAAAGATATTCGGCTTCACCATCAAATTCTACCTTGTTGAGGTATTTCCTGTACTTGATGCGGTTGTTCTGAAGGAGAAGATGGCGGGAATAGTTGCAGACATCTCCCGTGTGGAACATATTGCCGATCTTGCGGAGGTTCTCAGCCAACGGGGCCACTAGGTGCATTCCTCGTCTCTCCACGGCTCCAAGCAGCTCGAGGAGGAACTTGTTCTTGGTCTTCAGCTGTGTGTGCGAGTAGATCATCTTGACGACAGAGTCCTTGTCCGATCCGAACTTCTCGTTCAGCTTCGAGACGGCGTCGTCGTATTGATGTCCCTCGAAGTACTCCTCGCATTCTCCATACTCTTTGAGGAGGGAGTTCAGCACGTAGCATGTGTGCGAGAAGGGTCCACCTTCGAATCTGAAGGACGCTAGTTTGACTCCATTCAGATTCCTTACTGTTCACATGTGCTGTAGAGCGAGTTGCAGATGGCCTGCGCCTTCTCCCAGTCCGAAACTGGAAGGTCGCCGAGGTAGTCGTCGAGGATGACGTGGATCTTGCGGAACTTCTCATACTTGTCCTCGCTGTTCACGGCAAGAACGTCCTTCAGGGCCTGTGTGACGGCCGACGGCACTCGTGGAAGCACCGGTGTGAGGACGGTCTGAAAATCCCTCGTTATTTCTTCCGGCAGAAAATCTCTGGTGTCCGTTTCTGTGTTCCGCTCGAGTACTCTGCTTCTGCTAGACAACACTCGGACCATATTCCCAGGCGTAGCGCGCGTCGCTCGAAAGTACGCAGCGATGGGTGTTATCAAGTGTTTTCTCGCTGCATCACGCATGATCGCGCGTCCTTTGGTTACAAAAGAAGACGGGCCAGAATGGGGTGAGACGGTCCAAAGGTTGGCATTGGCTCCTCGGCGATTTGCTGATATCGGATCACACGAAAGCAGAAGCTAACTAAAGACACGATTTTTCCCCATTTTCATTCGTTCCCTTTCAAAATGTTTGGCTAGCCTGTCTGGAAGAGGTGCAGCATGAGCAAACGTCGTTGAGTCACAAAAAGCCTCGCCCTGCACCTCTCGCACCCCAATCACGTGATCACGAGCCTCGATAATAAATCGCGACCACGTGTATTTTGCCTCGCCTCTCGCCCGCCGCCCGCCTGCTCTCATCCAGACAGCAAACTCAAGGGCCGACTCTTGACCCGAGGAGCCGATCACCCCATTCTTTTTTGCACTTCTTTTCCCCCCACTAGCAGCTGACAGGGCAATAAACGACCTTGAGGAATGTCTCGGGCAGCGTGTCACTCTCCAGATACTCGAAGAGCTCGCGGACCAACTCCTTGGGCGAGTTCTCTGCACCCGGAATGGTCGAGCCGTGCAGAACGTTGACGCATTTCTAAAAACGACAATGGATGTTTTGGTGATGTCGCCTACGTCGTAGACTCCATTGAACAACTTCGGCTCGGAGACGCTGCTCTCTTGCTCACTGGTCTCTTCCCATTCAGGGAAGACCTCGTTGAAGGGTTGTGGACGGTACATCTCCTGATCCTTCTGGTCAACAAGTCGAGCGATGACCGAGCCAGGCCAGAGAAGATCGCCCTCCTTGGCCACATACTCAAGTCTTCAAACAAGGGATTGCTTGACGAGTGAAGACAAACCTTCCAGGCGCTCGCTTGACCTCGACGTTGAAGACCAGCTTCATGGATTCGATAGACGCGTAGACGGCGCCGATCTTCACCCATTCACGGTTGCCCGTTTTGTACTGGATGAGACGACCGGTGTAGGGCGACTTGAGGATCGTCGGGTCGTTGTCCTTCTCGAAGACGACCAACGAACGGCCGATTGTCACCTGGGGAGATTATTTCAAGCAGGTAATGCTCACCTTGAACTTGTCAGCTGTCTCCTCGAGATGGCAAGTGTAGGAGCGAGCCTTGTGGGTGACGAGGAGAGAACCGTCGCCAGTCTGTCGGATCTCGAGAGTCGTCTTGCTACCGTTCAGTTCAACAACGAACGAAAGCGGTCCACAGCGAGTTATTCGGACCTGAGGAGATGATCTTTGAAGGAAGACAAACCTTGTAGATCTTCATGTCCTTGACGAGATCGAAGAGGAAAGTCTCTGTGAGGTCTTTCGTTGGGAGAATCTGTCCACGCTCGATGGCATTCCGAAAGTTGTTGAAGGCGGTGAAGACCCGGGAGTAGCCGACAACACCGCTGCTGATGGCGATCGTTACCGGGATTGGAAGGGGAGACTTCTGTAATGCAAAGACTAGCTTGCTTTGGGACAGTAAAAACATACCGCGCAAACTTTGTTGGCGATTCTCTCATCAAGCCACTGGGTATTGAAGTTGTTCTCAGCAAAGTCCTTCTCCTTGAGGAGATCCGCGAGGTACGAAACCTGCGAGGCGAATGAGGCGCGGAGTTCCAGCTCTTGAAGAGCGCACTGAAGGATCGAGATGGCCTCTTGCCTGAAGAAATTTGTATCAGATGAGGAACTGCACAGTACCTCGTTCGTCCTCTCGCGAAGATGTGACCGAATTGCGAGTCGGCAAACTCGTGAACCTTGCCGGCACTCGAGACGGAGAAGTAGCCCCAGACATTTTGTGCCGATCGGAAGTTCAGCTGTTCCACGGAGCCGGTCGATGGCCGGAAGAAGTCTTCAGGATCTTCACTAGTGATTCTTGCGGCAATGACGCTGTATTCTGTGTTCATCCGAACGAGATCCTTCGGCAGCAGCGTGACGTCGTTGCGTGTCAAGCCTGTTTCTTTCAGTCTGTGACCGCTTGGACTCACCATAAAACAATCGAATGTCGATGATCCTGTGAAGTGGGACGCCCATTGCGATCTGTAGCTGAGTGGCCGGAATGTTGATGTTGGCGAGCATCTCCGTGCAGGGGTGCTCCACTTGCAATCTCGGGTTCAACTCGAGGAAGAAGTAGCGATTCTCCACAGGAAGATACATGTACTCCACGGTTCCGGCGCTCTCATAGCCGACAAGTCGGGCGATTTTAACGGCGTCCTGGATTTTGTATGTTTCTCACGAAGAGTCTCCCAACCTCTTGCATCTTTCTGATGATTTCTGGAGGAGCAATAGAAGCCGGAGCCTCTTCGATGATCTTCTGGCATCGTCTTTGGATGGAGCAATCACGAGTGAAGACGGGGATGACCATTCCATATCGGTCAGCAATCAGCTGCACTTCGATGTGTCTGGCGTTCTCCAAACACTTCATGAGGAAGATCGGACTTCCGGGCACTTCCGTCTGAAAGCAACACGTTGTTGATTGCTTTTTTTTGCAATTTGTTCACGTGCATCTTCTCTCAAATCAGCAACACTTGACCCTTTCCCAGACCGTTCTCGTGCCTTTCCTCTTCTTCTTTTCTCCCTCCAAGTTTCTATTTACCTCTAACGACTATCGACGGCACACACAACGGAGACAGTAGCCGAGACTCCAAAATTGTTTTCTCTCAACCCTCACGCCAGCGTCACTTCCCGGTTTTCTAGCATCTTCCCAGCAAAGGCGCCGGCGCCTGCCTCTTCAAGGTGTTTTGGGTTTGGTCGCGTCGTTGACAAAAGACGATAATAAATCACTGTGGTGGAGGGTGATGCGCGGGAGGAGCAAGAGGGCGTTGGCCACCACTCAACAATTGAATATGTCGCCTTTGCATTTTTGAGGGTCTTGTATTGAAGGTGACGCGCGTGGTAGATGACGAGAAACCTGTCCCCGGCGGGGGTGTGAGGGGAGTCTCGTGGCTGCTCCTCACTCCTCACTACTCTTCTCCCCTCTGGGTGCTCTGTCTCGCGCGCGCATCCGCCAAACTTGAATTTTGTGCTCTCGTGTCTGGAAGGAGCACGGAGTACACGAGTCCTTCTCTTCCTCCCTCGCCCGTCTCCGGAAACGTTCCCTTTCGCTCGATGTAACGGTTCGAGGATGAAAAAGACACAGACACACAAGAGATTGGCCTCGTTTTCCCTCAATCTCCCCGAGGCACAAGATACATGACGACTGACCTGAACATGCACGAAGTTCTCCTTGAAGTCGGCCTCGTTCTGGCACTTGCGGATACCCTTGCCGCCGCCACCTTCAGACGCCTTGATCATCATCGGGAATGTGATCTTGTGGATGTCCAGGGCTCGAAGTCCTTCGTGAAGGTCGGAGACGCAAGCCTTACGGAAGATCTCCTCGCCCACAACGACGTCATCGGGCTTTGCGTCCTCGGCCAGGTCCAACTTCAGACCACTTCCCGACCATTCGATCGTCGGGATTTCAAGAGTCTACAAAAAGTAGTCTTCATGACCATGTTTTCATTGTGTTCAAGAGTGTCTTTGAATGGCGTCAGAGGCGAGTGCGACTCGCCGAGGGTCTCACGCCACCGCCGATGTGCCCTGTTCCCTCTCTCGCCGTGTCCCTTGCTCGGCGTGCTCAACATGGGGCGCGCGCTCATGAAGCGATAAGGATCTCCGCTCTCCCAGCCACCCCTTGGGGGAGAGGCGAACAGCGACGACAACCTCCTCGCCATGAATCCGGCAAAGAAGGGCGGGGAGAGTTGAATTTTCAAGAATGTTAGAAACGCGCTTCTTGCACGTGAAACATGTGTTTCAAGTCGGAGAGGGTGGAAATTGATGAGAAGAGAGTGAATTGGAGTGTCTACACCCAGGACGTGTGAAGCCATGTGATCGAAGAAAGTGGCGACGAAGAAGACACGAACCTGTGCAATAATCGTCGACGCGATCTTGTCGCCGAGTGCGAACATAGCCGCGGCGGGTGGGCCGATGAAGGCGATGCCGTTGCGGACGAGTTGCCGCGGCAGCTCCGGGTTCTCCGACGCGTGACCCCAGCCAGCCCAGACGGCATCCACCTGAGGGCGCAAAGAATTTGTTACATTAGCGAGCAGTCACACCTTGTTCTCAACGGCGTGTTGAACGATTTCGTCCACATTGGCGTAGTTGTTTCGGTTGTCACCGCCCGGTGAGAACACCACCAGGTCCGCCATTTTGAGGTATTCTGAAAGAGAGCAATGAGTCTCTTGTTTGATTGTTCATGATTCACAAAGCCAGATCCCTTTCATTAACATCGCAACGTTTCTCTCATCACCATGACGTTTTGCATGCTCTTTCAAAGAATGCGTTCAAAACCGCCTGCTACCCCGCTCTTCTCGCAGGAGGGTCGACGACCTTGGAGTACGTCCCCGTCGCCACCGAGCCGGGGTCACCACGTTGAGGCTAATCCATAGCACTGAGCGGTCAGATTCTTTCTAGTCGAGCCATTGTTATGGCACCCGCTTCCGCTCTTGGCACTGTCACGCTTACCCGGAGCTCCTTTTACAATCCCTCCAAGCCTCGATGTATTCTCATCTGACGTTGTGATAGGGGACTTGCAGAAGAGCGCGAAAGGCGCCTCGAGAGCAGGAAGGGAATGAACCGGATAGGGGCAAGAGGTGGTCGCGGTGGGGTGAAGACCGAGATGGTCTGACTCTCCCGCAGCTCCTCGTCGACCCGGCGCCCAGAACCATTTCCTTAGCCTCTCCGCAGGGTCGAGGCCTTCCTCGTGGAGGGGGTTAAAATGTCTACGTCGACGTTCTCTTAAGACAGAGATCACTCTGGGCGCGCATGCGTCGTCAAGGAGGTTCCGTCGCACTGCGAAAGGGGGTGTTTGGGAAGAAGGGGGTCCTGGTGTCATTCAAGAGATTCCAACAACACTGCGCATCCCTTCTCTCTCTCTCTTTCTCTCTCCCCATTCCTTCCAAATCGAAGCGAAAGCCGGAACGAAGGGGGGACCCAGCTGGAAGAAGGGCGAGAGATGCACCGTCTGTCTGGGTGGTCATCAGACACGTGAGAAGCAAACGGAGAAGAAGATACGCAAAAGGGCAGAATCATTCCCGAACATACCGGCATTTGAGAGGATCTCATGTTCTGTGGTGAGGCAGATGAACTTGATGACTTTGTCATCGCCGAAGATCTGCTGGAGAAGTTTTCGCAACGAAAGAATGCATCGGACGGCTGCGATTCCATTCGTGGCAACGAGAATCTGCAAAGAGAGAAGGGGCCGGATCTTCCAGCACGCGCGGAGGCTGACTCACGCTCTTGATCGGTCTTCTCTTTGTGGTGTCTTCTACGTAACGCTCGACGAACTCCTCCACGGTCGCGAAAGTGAGGTCGCGTTCCGGGTGGAGGCCGGAGCCGGCGCCGCCTTGCGCCCCCTTATTCTGATCCGAAAGTCGAATGGTGACCAGGGGTTTGGTCGAACGACCCTCGCCGCCATCGCGAGTCATGGCGCTGCAAAGAGAACCACTTACTAGGAGTCATTGAGTATGATAGAGAACAGTGAGATGGTCAAAGAGTAGAGAAAAAGAGGAGAAACACTTTCGGCAAGTGGCGCATCTGCGAGCACCGGAAATGGACGCGTCACAACGAGAGAACTGTGGAGATCGAAAGGAGAGAAGGACACAAATGCAGACAGAGAGTAAGTAGAGGTGGCTATGTCCAAATCAAGGAGGTGTTCTTTTCCTCCAAGGCCTTATGAGTTGTTATGACGAAGCGGTAAGATGCGCCTGGGGCTTATAAGGGGCAGCGTTCGAGGAGGGGCTACCCGGAGGGCGGAGGGACCACAAGGGGCGCCCTCTGAGTGGGACGATGGCGCGAGAGGGGCGACCGAGTGTTCAGCGCTCTCTGGTGGGCGCTCGCTCGCTCGCTCTCACCGTCTAGAGGGCGGGCAAGGTGGAGAGAGAGAGAACGACGAAGGAGAAGAAGAGAAGGCGTTGCGAGGAGGTCTCCACGCCGGCCGGCCGCCGCTGGCCAAGACACATGCGAGACACCCTCGGACAAACCTCTTCCACGTCTCATCTCTCCGACGCATTTCTAGGTCATTTGAGGGTGTGGAGGACGAGGAGGGACGTAATGGAGGAAGTGGGAGCACTGACAGTTCCTTTGCCCTCAGATTCATCTTCGATGGCACATGGTGTCCACGTGAAAATCCGGCTACTCGCACCCCGCTCGAGGTTCTATGGAGGACAAGTTGATCGGCGCTTCTCGAGTCACACCATCGAGTGTCCAGAGGACACCGAAGGCAGATAAGAGACCAACCCACCGTAGGCAACGGAGGAAGCATGATACACGGAAACGTGAACGAGATTGAAAGAGATGAGGCTAAAGGGAAAGACGTGCACATTGGAATGAATGGAATGGCCTCTTGTACTCAAAGACAGCGTGGACAGCGAGACGAGGACGAAGATGTTCGCTTGCCTGTCGGTGTCGTGATTCTGACTCTCGGCGGCGGTTGTGCCTGCCGTAGTCATGATGTCGGCTGCCTTGACGGCTGTCGCCGTACCGTTCGTACGTTGAAATCCGTCAGGAGACAAATGTTTCTTCTTCTCTGCAAATGTCAAACATCACAAGCTACAATGCCAGAGATCATTCATCCGGCGCCACCGTCAAAGGGGAGCCTCAACGAAGCGCCGTTCACGTGCCCGCTTCAATGATCGCAAGCCTATTGAGCACTCAGAGAGGGTAAACACGCCACTGACGGTATCGGGGGACTACAGTTCAGAGCTTATCTTGGAGAAGCCACAAAAAGAGTTAGCGAGAACGCGGAGCTGCGATTGCAGAGGACGTTCACGTGCGCGCGAGCAACCCGTGTGCCGAAAGCTGTGAGGAGTGAGGAAGAGTGGGCCGAGAGAGAAAGCGGCCCACCTCACCACTTCTCTCTTTCCTCGTTCCCTCCGCCTCTCCCTCTCAACCTCTTCTTCTATTGCTTCAGTGAGACGCAACACTTGCTCATCGTCTCTCTAAGCTATCTCCGGACCTCGACTTTTCATCTCTAGCCGCCTAGAAGAAAAAAAATCGCCATCACTCACCGTTGGACAGCGTTGAAGAGGTACCGGGCGTCACAGTTGTTGACGCCGGGAAGCCGTTCGAATCAGCCACTGCAAAATGGGATAATTCAGTAATCTTCGCTGTAGGATTAACTTTCTGGAAAGTCTTCAGAGCGCGAAGAACATCAACATGATGTCGAAAGAATAAGCCTCTCACTACTCTCCGGGAAGCAGTTGCCAAGATTTCGTAAGTGTTTGCTTTCATGAATAGGGCAAATCTGTCAGTGGCTAGGAGATCAGTGGACGCAAAAAGTAGCATAAAGTATCAAACAACACAAGCCCTTCCAAGTTCTTCACTTTTGATTAGGAAGCCAAATTATGAAAATTCACACTTTGGCTATGTTCGCAGCAATGCGCTTCCGAATGATTGCCTTACTTCATTGCACAAAAGCAATTGTAAGAATGAACTCATGTTTGCGAGTCTGAGGCGCTTCGAGGGGAAAGAACACTTGAGGCACTAACATACACTAGAATGTGCGCAACCTACGCTCTTCAAGAGGAAACTCATAAGTGAACAAAACTCGTACCTGCAGTTCTCTTTGCATTCGGCCGACGTCCATTTTGACGCTTCTTCTTCTTGCACATCGTTACCTAGGAACCCGCAAGACGCTCGGAAGAGGAATTAAGAAGGAAGCGTGTGGTTTCCCGAAGTCGAGGTGCCCCGCCTTGGGGCGATCCTGAAAAAGGGCGCGATCTGAGAAAGGAGGAAGAGAGAAAGTGGACAGTCGTCTTCGGCGCGAGTCGCGTGGTCGGATGAAGTGTCGCGCACGCGCACCCCCCGCCCGCCGCGGATACGCCGTCACCGTTGCTGGCGATTGAGGTCAGGAATAGCAGAGGTGTGGTCTAGCCGCAAGACCGAAACCTCACGTGAGCGCGCAGGAGAGAGAAGCGCATGTCCATGGAAACGCGTATATCCTTTATGATCAAGCAAAAGAAGTGCGAAGCACGTGCACAATGCATGCAGAGCTGATACTGGAGAGAGAAAAGAGCCGAGTGGCTTTTGAGGGTATGCGCAAACAGAGCTAGTCATCGACGCGCCGCGTTCCTTCCCTCTCTCTCTCGTCGTCTTGTTCGTCGTCCATGGCACCCACGGGAAACAAAGCCTTCGATTGCGTTCAAGAAACAGAGTGGCAGCTTTACGGAGACGTAGTCGACCTCTGAAACTCAATGCATTCATAAGGAGACAGATGAGAGTTCAGACTAAAGGACAGAAATAAGCAACGAAGCCTGCTTTTCAGACTTTTAACGGAGGAGAAGAAGCCTTTAAGGAAGTAAAATTTGTTCCAGTCATTATTATTGACTAGCTGACGCGGAGCGTTCCTCTTTCCTCAAAAATTGAGGTTTCCAGTGCGCGCCTCGGGGCGCCTTCATTTTTTCGGCGATGGCGCCACCACTTCGTGTCGGGACCCTTTTTCCATCGTACCGACATCTTTTCTCCGCACATTAAAAGACGTTATGAAGTAACACGTCGCTTTAAGCTGACGTGATTCTTTTGTGAGTTAGGCGTTTATCATAATTATTTAGATTCTAGACGGTCCCTTTTGAAAGCAATCAATGATTAAGTGTTGGTTAAATTTGCTCATAATTTCATCTGAAAGTTGGTCCTTAAATGTTCCTATCTCATGTAGTTTGCTCACAACCAAAGTAATTGAATGATGCGGCGCGGCAGTGCAATGAGAGAAGAACAAAAATTAGGTGCAAACATAGTTTGTGCAATGCCCCATTAGCTCACCAGCGAACAATGTGCTGTTCATTATTCGAGCGCGAAATCTTGTGTAAATATTTAGAGTGCGAATATCCCTCTGTCCTTTTCACGTCCTCCACAAAGGGCCGGTCACAATCTACAGGCGTGGGAATCCCTCAGTAACTTTTTGTTTCCCGAATCGATTGTTTCAAAGTCGACGTGTTGCTATAGCGCGCCCAGCATGGAGCGTTTTGTCTCTTCTCCATTCACTCTGGGTCGTTGCGCGAGCGTTCCCCGTACAATCGGTCTTTCTTAGCAATAATTTGATTTCAGTCGTCTTCCTCGGTGTGGAGTCCCCGACCAAGCGCCGCCGACCAAATGCTTCTGAATCCAGGTGCGTGGTTTCACCAGAAAATGTGTAGCACACCAATTTTCAGTGTTCGAGTTCCTGGGCAACTATGGCTGGCATGTGACGTTCGCGGTTCTAGCCATTTACATCACCTATGCCAAGTTCCTCAAGGATCCACTAAATCAGTATTTGGCTGCTAAACAGCAAGAAGCGTCCGCACAACGCAGTGAAGGTAAAAATCGGCCATTCGAAGAATTTTTCAAATTTTAGAAGCAAGACGAAAAACGCATGAAGCTCTCCAAAAAGCCCGCGAGAAGCAACAAAGATTGCATGATGAAGCTGCCGAAAGAGAGAAAGCGCTCGCCGAGGAGAAGCGTCGTGAGAAGATCGAGGCTGCGAAGAAGGTTTGAACCTTTTGAAAGCAATTTGTTTTCAGCAACAAGCTGAGGAAGCCCTTGGAGACAAGGAAGGCTTTGCCGCTCACAAAGGTGGCAAAGTGGAAAAGAAGCCGAAGGAGACTCCAGCTCAACTCATCGATCGCCTTGTTGCATCGAAGCCTGTGGTCGTGTTCAGCAAGTCATGGTGCCCATATTGCAGGTAATTTAGTTTCCCATGCTAAATGATCGTTTCTCCTAGAAAGGCAAAGAGTGCCTTGAGCACATATCGCCTTCCAGAGGAATTCTACGAGTACATTGAACTCGATGAAGAAGAGCACCTCGACGGAGAGGGAATCCAAGACGAATTCATGGCTCGCTTTGGTTCGCGCTCTGTTCCGAAGGTGTGTCTTATTTTTCACGAAGCTTTTAAACGAATTTCCGTATTTTGGTTCAAATAAGTAAAGCAAATTTGCAGGTGTTCATCGGTGGAAAAATGATTGGTGGCGGCGACGACACCGTGACGCTACATCGTGAAGGCGAACTCGATCGTCTCGTTGCCGAAGCCGTTCAAATCTTCATGGAGAAGCTGTGATTTCTCTTGCCAACATAATAATTCTCGGGACAACTACGCACATTTTGCCAGAAATCACTACGCAGTCATTGTTTCCTTAATGCCTTCACATTCCGGGGTCTTTTCGATGGGCATGTTTCTGTGAATCCTTATCCTTACATATAATAAACGGCGACGTGTCCGTTTGTCTGTGACGCTACCCGCCGCCCCAAGCGACGGGCTTCCGTACCCGCATGGCCGGGTGGTTAGCGAGCTAGACTTCCGCGCAGAAGGTGTCGGGTTCGATTCCCTTCGCTTCTGGCGTCTTTTGCCCGTTTTAATAATGTAGACGAACACTCTCCGAGCGCGTCCAATTCAAGAGTATTCCATGCAGCTCCAGTGGGCGAGGGGGAAGAGAGAGCCGGGGCAGAGTATTCTATGCAGCTCCAGTGGCCTATTGGAGATGGAGAAGAGGCGGTTGAGAGTTCCTGTAGGAGGAGAGTATCCCAGAGGGAATTGAAAGAGTGTCCGCCGGAGGCGGACACTGTCATTTTGTTCTAGGAGAGGGGGGCTGGGGGGCGAAGCCCCCCAGCCAGCCGGGACCCCGCCGGAGGCGGGGACACGGCTGGTAATACAATATTGCTCACCTCTGCTTTGTCTACACATTGTCCATTCATCAGTCATTAATGGTTTCCAACCATCTTTTTACATCCCGACGCGGGTTTGCCAGGTTTCTTCTGACGCTCAAAAAGTGCAAGCCGCCTGGCGGTGTTTCGATGAGAAGATGGTCGGAGTGGGAACAGGAACGGCGGAGCGACGAGAGGTCGACCATGTGCTCTGTCGCGCACACTTTGTACCGTAGACTGAAGGCTCCCCGCCGATGCCAAGACTCGGTCTCTGACCACGTGTCGCGTGACGACCGTGCATGCAGCACCCACAAAGAACGCTCAAAGAGCCCGATCTCTGGGGTTTCCCGAAGTCGTCACTATCAGATTCTCGTCACTTCTGCCCGCTCAATCAACGAAACAGCCCCAGCTGAAACCAAATACTTCGATTTGCCTGACACCAAGGGTAGTAGCCAGATTGCTCGAAGGGTTTCCCTCCTTCGCCGACAGCTCACATGGCGTGCACGTGTGGGCAGACAAGGCGGCATACTGGTTCCGGGGGCAGAGCACGAGGGCGAAGTACCAGCGGGGGACGCGCAGCCCGTACGCGTCGCGACTCCTCCCCTAAATGGAGAGGACTCCCCTCCATTCCCACCGTCTGACCTTCAGTGACGATGACGGTTGGTCTGGAAACTCGCGGAGCGGCCGAGATGAGCGACATGGAAGAACAGCTCTTGGATGACGATTCGCCCTCGAGGTACGTCTCTCTTCTCCTTCTCTCTTCTTCTCCTTTGACGGGGGAGACCCGGCCACGTGATTGTGATCGCCTCGCTAGCGCGATCGATGCATCCCCTAAAGAAGAAGAAGGCTGGGCTCTCCCCGTCAGTCTCCTTCACACGTTTCCACTCTGAATCCCCGCAGGAGAATCAGTGGCTTCTTCTTGCAGCTCCATGCTTACGGACGTGCATATCTCGGATCAAGGCCTTGATGAAATTCCCGATCGCTACCTGAAGGACTGCCCTGGGCTCTATGAAATCCGACGTGTTCGTCGTTTCGTCGCCACACGAAACAACATCATGCAATTGCCTCCAACTATCGCCCGTTTCTCTAGTCTCACATAGTAAGTTCTTGTTGTTTTTCAAAATGGTATGGACTCGGGCTAAATACCTAGAACCATAGTCATCAAGGGCCTCTTTGAGATAAACACAGCGATCATCTTTTGAGACGAAAACATTCTTGTTAGAACAATGACAACAGCACTGTTTTTGAGTGCGCGAGTCCTGAGATAAACTATTAGGCTATTTTTAGACTTGAGAAGTCTTGAAGACTTGAAGAGTTCATGTATGCTTCTTTCAGTTTGGACGTGTCGAACAACTCCTTGACGGAGCTGCCCGAGGAGATCAGTGGCATGAAGCGGTTGCGGACACTCGTTGTACGAAACAACCTGCTCGAGAGTCTACCCAAGTCACTGCGATACATGCAGTACTTGGACAATCTGAACGTCTCCGGCAATCGTCTCACTGAAGTGCCACCCGTTGTCTTCGAGATCCCCAACCTCAAGGCGCTCTACCTGGGCGCGAATCAGATCGAGTCGCTACCGTACCACATCGGATCCCTGACCAAGTGAGTCCTCTGAGCCTTTGGAGTGCGGGGCCAAATCTCAAAAGCTGTGTTTCGGCGGTCAGATGACTTGAAATGACGAGGCCAGCGCTTATGGAATCACCCATCCCTTGCTGATGCAATTCTTCTTCCAATGTCATCACAGTCTTTCCACACACATTTCTCTCTCTCCTCTTTCTTCTTGCGCACGCCTCGTGAAAGTGGACAGAGAGACCCCGGCGGGTAGAAGAGCGCGATGAACCACAAAATACACGTTGGCGTCGAGTCTGTGCTTTATTTCTGGAAGTCATCGTACAAAGATTGACGACGACTCGAATTCCAGACTCGTCATTCTGTACCTTGGCGGCAACCATCTACACGAGATCCCGGCCACCATCGGTCAGCTGCGTTCGCTGACGTCGCTGGCGCTGTGCGATAACCGTCTCGAGACGATTCCATCGACGATTGCTGAATTGGAGCTGCTGGAGAGCCTCGCTCTTCACAACAATCTCATCAAAGTAAGAGAAATCATTGGAAGTTATCGTTCTGCTTCAGACCTTGCCCAAGGAGATTGTTCGCCTGGAGAACTTGCAGCAGCTGAGCCTTCGAAACAATCCTCTTGGTGAGTAGTTCCATAAAACTCTTAAAGTGCCTCGTCTTTTAGTGCAGAAGTTTGTCCAAGACTTCGCCTACCAGCCTCCTTCATTGAAGGAGCTGGCTGGCCGTGCTGTGCGCATCCGCACCCCTCATCCTGTCTGGCAGTATCTCCCATTCGAGCTTCGTGAATACCTCGCTTCAGCTTGTCAGTGCGTCAATCCAAAGTGCAAGGTTCGTCCCGGTTTCACGTCTAAACGTTTCCCTTCCAAATCCAGGGCGTCTATTTCGAGGCACGTGTCGAGCACATCAAGTTTGTCGACTTCTGCGGCAAGTACCGCGTGCCACTGCTTCAGTATCTTTGGTGAGTCTTTCTCCCTTTGCTCTTTCTGCTACAATGTGGTGAACGTGGTGGTGGTGACAAAATGTTGGGAGAAGGAAAGAAGAGAGTACAGTTAGACTTTTCGATTGCAAGAAGAAGAAGAAGAACCTGGTCCCCAGGAGCGACGGCGCTCCCTCTCTCTTCCTGCTTAATGGATGCCATGGACCCCGCCAGTGTTCCTACAGTAAACTTATTGCCCGACAATTAGACAGAAGGGGAAGTCCCGTCTGGGGGTAGTCAAACGGCGACCACAAAAACACGGTGCTCATCGTGGACCCCACAACCAAACCGGGCGTTGAAGACAACGACAAAGAAGATGGACTCCAAGATTTGCAGCTCACCACGTTGTTCGAGTACACAGCCAGCCTACGCCATGTCGGACCTCTCCTCGGATTCTGACGACGAGAACACTCCGTCCTCGTCCTCGCCGGCTTCACTCAAGATGCGCAAAGTCTTGTTGGGCTAGTCTCTTCACTGTCTTGCCTTCACTCGAGCTTTCATTGAATATTTTCCGCTGTGTGTCTTCCAGACTTCTAGCTAGTCACAGACAAGCACCGCTAAAAGCGACCATATGAGGACTTTGGATAGTCCTTCGTCTTTCCTATTTTGCACTTCAACATTGCAATTGTCTCATCGCCGTCGTGTTAGGTTGATCCGGTAGACCTTGTCCATAATCGAAAGGGTTGTGTATAATGTTGAGTCGCAAACTATTGTCGTGTTCAGATCTCGTGCTGTAAGTTTCCGAACGCCTTTCGAATAATAAAGTTTTATATGAAACAAGCTAGAGAGGTGACAGTGCAAAAAGAAGCGAAAGTGAGATGACACAAGGGGCACAAGGAAAGTGGCCAAACGGGTCGGCAACGGGGTGAAAGGAATTTTTCAGAATAATGACTGCCATATCCGAATTCACGTGATGGCCTGCCACTTCGATAAACGGGTCTCGTTTAGCCTACTGTATGGATGAAAAAGAGTCTTGCTTGGAGGAACATGTGCAACTGCCAAGCGTACTCGGTATTTCACAAGCACACTTCGATTGAGAGACAGTTGCAGAAGCCAATAGACAATAGATTTTCTTGAAATGAGCGGTAAAGCTTTACCTTTGCGTTATTCCGTCAAGCTAATAGGTAGCCTCGTTCGATAGTTGAGTTACACAATCATTGTCAGACTATGAGATAGAAGACTACTTCAAGATCTTGAAATTTGTGCCCAGGGCTCCAAGGTGGCAACCAATGAACGGGGACGCTACAGTAGTCGAAGTGGCCCAACCCAGAGGAGGGAGAAGCAAGTTTCGAACAGAAATCCCAAAAGCTTGAACAATCCTCTAGTTGAGGTCAGCGGAATCGATGGAAACCGCGAGACTGAAGGGACACGACGATGGTCTGACGCCCGCTGTCCTCTTGTCGTGCAATTCAAACTGCATATTGCATCAGCTACGGGGAGGTCTCCGACTCGTCGCTCTCGTCTCCCGCGCATCGACGGACGATGTATCGATTCCTCGAGATACTCGAGGACCGAAGGCGGATTCATCTCCTGGAAATTCCTGGTCCTCCATTCCTATCTGTGTTTCGTAGATGGAAGCTCGCTGGAGAAACCAGAGCCATTCATCAAATTCGAGGATTCGGGAAGTGCGTCTTCGCGAATGTGGAGAGGAGAGAACGAATTGCAGGGCTAAGTTGTCTAATAGACTTTGTTTTGCCTTCTGATACAGTATCCGAATGATTCTCGCGCATGAGTTGAACAAGTTAATGACCGCGAATTTCAGGTTAGCACTTCGGCTCTTCACAATTACGGTGCGACATCTTCGCACTCAAGAGTTCGAGCCATGAACAACTCTGAAGCTTCATTCATTCGTTGTCAAAGATGTTCGTCCCGGATCCGGAATCTCGAATCACCGTCAACCTTGTGGAGAGCGCCCTCTGGCGTGTCTTCCACGAGCGTCAAACGGAAATGGTCATCACTCGCTACGGAAGGTTAGCCAGTCTTTTGAATTCTGTGATGATTCACAATTAGGTGCATGTTCCCGAAGCTCGAATTCGATGTGGCCGGGCTTGACGACAGAGAACTTTACGCGTTGACTCTTTTCATCGATCGAGTCGACGATATGAAGTTTGATAACCTTCCCTTCATAATCTTGCTTTTCAGATACAAATACATCGATCGCAACTGGATACCGACGACTCGCAGCAGCGAGCCCTACGAGCCGCGTCCACTACAATGCCCGAACTGGGGACTCGTCGAAGGTCGTGCCTACCGAAATGCACCAGTCTCGTTCGGCGACTTGAAGCTCTCGAACAAGGTAGCCCAAGACCAGATGGTTGTGAGTGCTTTCTTGCTTTTTGTCAACCTTACGATTATGTAGCTGACCGTGCAAAGTCTGCACAAATACGTTCCGCGAGTGGAAATCTGGAAGCTCGATCGTGCCTCAAACACAATGTTTCTGGTGTTGTCGGAAGTTTTCCCCATCGCGGAGTTCATCACTGTCACCGCCTACCAGAATCCACAACTCTCGCAGCTCAAAATCGAGTACAACCCATATGCTCGCGGCTTCAAGGACGGCGCTCATGTGGCTCGTCGAAAGCGGCTCTGGCAAGGCGAACAGGAGCACTTCGTCGAGAAAACCACAAAGACTCAACAACAACGAGGCAGAGGAGACTCGCAGGCCGAGGAGGAGCTGAAACCCCAAATGCCTCCACCGGAATACGACCCATTCTTTTCTCGAGCCTGGTACCCGCACCCAAACTACTATCCTCAGCAAGCCTACCAATATCCTCCCCCTCCAGTGCCGAATGGTAACAACGGAGAGCCCTCGCCATCGACGACCCCGGACAGCAAGCCTCAGACCGACGGCTCATGGTCCCCGAGAAGCGCGACGAGCGACACAACCATAGCTTATCGACAAGATTTCCTCAATGATCTTCAACTTATGTAAAATGCTTACTTTTCTGTGAAAACTATCAATAATGTGCGGGTATTGCAATTACTGTGTGCTCTTGTTTGTGATAAAAGTTGTGGATGATAAAATGACGCTCACCTGGATTGGCATTCTCCCGACTGCTCAAACTTGACGGTTTGATCTCAAGCAAGTTTCACCCCCCGTACAACCCCTTCATAAGGCACGTTTCATCCCTCTCGCTTTCAAAGAGGCAGGCTCGTGCTAGTAGGAGACGATTGGAAACAATTTGTTCAAATCGTTCGCGCTCCGACGGTCAAGACTATCGCCAATTACACAGCCAAAATAAAGAGCGTCCAAGTTCACCGCTCTCGAGGAAGTCGAATCCCTCTATCGTCTCTACAACTGTTTACGGATTCCATGACTGTGGACATGAATGCCTCAAATTTCTGGCCTCGTAGTAAACGCCGCCCATAAACGGTTTATGGACCGTCCATAAAATCTTATGGACGGTCCATAATTTTA
>JAQIXL010000377.1:0-34251 GCA_034700245.1 Poikilolaimus oxycercus
CCTGAGGCTCAGGGAATTTGAAGTTTTTCGCGGGAAACTCCGAAGGCTGTTTTAGCCTCATTTTCGATGTTTCTGCCCTGTGGTCTATTTTGCAAACTTGTTCAGCTCAAAATTCTGCACATGATAGCGTATTCAACTCGGAGACGATTTTCTGAGGCCAGTGTCCCTTTAACCGTTAGCATTTCTTCAGGTCTAAATTTTCGTCCGCTTTCGGCCAATGAAAGCTTGAAGCTCCTGAGCACGTGCGGCATCAGCGACCTGCCTCCTGGTTTGTTCCTCATCGATGTTTTAGTTTCATAATAGAGGCAAGAAGATCCAAGATCACCTATGGCACAAACGCAATGGAAATGGAGTTTCCGTGGGCTGTGGCAATCGCAGTGCCAGATCACTACGATGAAAGTGAGAAATTGGAAAACTTCAAAAAGCTCTAAAATCGTTTTCCTTGGCGTAAATATCTCTAGGAACAAAGGAGCAAATATGGCAATTCGGCTGTGGTGGCACATTGGTTTCACCACGTCACGTCGTTGCGGCCGCTCATTGCTTTTTTAAGCTCGAACAGCTTACTGTCGTTAAGCCGGACGCCTGCGAGGTAGTGTTTTGGTATGTTCGCTATTCGAGACCTTTTCAGCCCGATCCAACCAAAACCCCAATCAACGTGACGGTCTATCATTCCGGTATTTGCTGGCTCGACAGATTCCGCCGGAAGACTGTTACGTGTCCGAAGACGGACATGCAGCCAGCAAAGGTTCGCTTGTTCTTTTCTTCGAAGTCTCTAGGTTCGCTCGATTGCCCTCCACAAAGAGTTCGACTGTGTGAACACTGAACACGACATCGCAGTTCTCGAGCTTGAGACTGATATTCAGGCCTGACTTCTTTTCCTCTTCTTCATTCCGAAAGAGTGCAGACTTCCAGGAATGTGAAGCCCATTTGTCTTCCTGGATCGACGGCCGTGTTCACTGACCAAATTGTTCAAATGGTTGGCTGGGGCAAAAAGGAAACTCGCGAATATTCCGCAGTCCTTCAAGTTCTTGAGGGTAACATTTTCAACGAGTAAGTTGATCAATCCTTTTTTCAAGTCATTTCAGAACTGAGAGGATAGTCACGGTATTTTCCAAGCCGAGACAAGCCCCGCGTGGCGCAGCTTTTGATGCCGTTTGTTCCCTTTCATTGTTGTACTGTTAATGTTTCAGCAAGACAGCGGTAGTGGTACGCAAGGAAAAGGCTGTGGTCGACGCGTTTTCATGCGAGGTGTCCAGTCTCGGTCAGACGTGCCAGAAGAGCAACAAGGCAGTGAAAGGGCAAAAAGCTCTGACTTGAATATCATTCATTTCCAAAGTGAAATCTGCGAGCTCGCCGGAATTTGCTACCCCAAATCACTCTCGACGAAGGAAAGTTGCTCAAAGTTGAAAGCGTGAGCTAAATAAAGCTTCAAGTCTGCCGCATAAGCTCTACTTTCGCTTTCGAGTTTTCGATTTCTTGGTTTCAAGGATCAAGCGGATCCCCCTTTGAGGCCCTGGAAAGCTGCTTCAGATGTGTCGTTGACTAACGTCTCAACCAGTCTCGTGCCTTGCCGGTCAGGATCATCTCGCCGATTACCCTCTTGCCCTTATTGGTTCCCTAGAACCGGGACCCCCTGAGATTTCATAGAATAGCTGAAGGCAGACGGGTAAGTCCCTCTTCTTGTGAAGACTGGCTAATCCCCTCAGAGACCATTCTCGATGAGGGCCTTCGACTATGCTGAAGGAAGGGGCGAAACAGGCGACTGGCAACTTAACCGCTCATTTCCATGACAACCTCGTCTCTCCGTCGAAGGAAGGGTGAGGGGGAAAAGGGAGAGAGGAGGGCCGGCGGGCAGTGAGAAAATCCCCCTTTGATCCCCCTTCACAGAGCGCCTCCTCCTCCTCCTTCGATGAAGCTCAACGGGCAGGTGCCTCTAACCAACGCTATGCCGATGTTTGGTGCCACTTTGACGGCTGAAGGAGCCGTAGTCGGGGGTTCCTCTTTCTGTTGAATGCGCTAGAATATTTATTGCACATTTGATTAAAACTTCTCGATCCCAATATCTTGGGCTTTCAGACTCGCTGTCACGAAGAGGTCCGCGTGATGTCCGAAGTGGATCGTCGTCTCAAACGTCGAAAGCGTCGAATCGCCACGCGTCCCACAGTTTGCCTTGTCTGCGATGGACCCGCGGAGGGCTACCACTACGGGGTTTGTTCAGCTGTTTCTTCCCTTCTTCAGCCTGGCGAACGTCTCTTTAGGCACCGTCGTGTAATAGCTGCAAGTCCTTCTTTCGTCGTTATGTCCTCGCCGGCGAGAGGGTCACCTACAACAAGGCGGAGCATCTAGGTTGGACTGAGTTGCAACTAAGTTCCGGCTTCTAGAGTGTGGCCGTCTGTGCCGAGTTTGTCGTTTCCAGAAATGCCTCAAAGCCGGAATGCTTGCAAATGGTGAGTAGAACTTCCTTTCTCAGAAGTTCTCAGCCCCGCAATGCGAACGAAACATCGAACAAGCGCGCCTTGAGCCTGCCCCGGTTGGTCGTGATTGCGAGTTGCCTGTGAGTCTCTCAGAGGTTCTTCTTTCAATGAGGGATGTAGGACATTCTGGGAAATCAGCCAGAGGTGGGCGACGATGACGATGTGGAGATGGAGGAGGAAAAGAAGCCCCTTCGTCCGGAGATCAAAGTCAACTTCGAGAGTCTCTTGCCTGAACTTCTAAGCCCGGCGACATGGCTGGCACTTCAATCACAGTTCGGCTACTTCGACGACGATCATGATCCATTCGAAGTTGCTCGAGATCACATTTAGAACTTTCTTCAGAACTCCGAAACACACCGAGCCTACCTTGAAGCAATCAACGCCGTCCCAGAGGACGTACCGGAAATGTAGGAAAGAGGCTACATTCTCAGATTATTCCCACAGATTCAATGTTGATCCCCAATTGGCGCTGTTCTACTGTACCGAGGGCATCGCCGCCACTCTTCGTCTTCAAGTCAACGACATCGAATTCGCACTCATCAAGGGGTTGCTGATCTGTCAGGGAGGTAAGCTGCTCTGTGTCTAGTAGAACTCGACTAGCGTGTCCAAATCTAAACTCGCCCGGTCGAGAATGCGCCGAGCGTGATCGTAACGCGTTCTGTCGTGCGCTTCTCGACTACTGTGCACAAGAACGTGGTCAACAAGGTGGTTTGACACGTTTTGTGGATCTCCTTGATCTTTGTGGTCTCTTTACTCGAATCACCTCAAAGATTTGGTACGCTCACCTCTACGTCAAGGTATGGGCAACAGACACGGAGCACGGAAATCTGTCGAGTTTATAGTTCGCTGAGCAACTCGATCTCCGGGAGCCCCTTGGGACTCTTCTGTTCCCGTGTGTTGACTCGCAATAAAGGCGTTGTGTTGAGTTTGAGCTGCTCTTTACCCAAAACCCAACAAGTGTGCATACAGAGGCAATGTTACACGGTTTTGAAATGTAGCGTGTCAAACAGATGCACCGTTTAATATTCCATCAAGCCTGATGGCTTGCTGAAAGATTTAACGGAATTTGTTGTCAAACGTCTCCAGCACTCAAGCATGCGTCTAGCTCTTGCGTTGTGTCTTTGTGCACAGGTTGCTCATACATCTCCCTCGTTTGTTCTACGAGGTGAAGTTGTTGCCACTTGACTGCAGCTTCTTTCAGGACCGGCCTTCGATGAGATAACTCCCCAAGAGAACTTGAAGTTGGCAAGAAGCTGCGGCTACAATGCTCGCTGTTCCTTGTTTTTCTTGATTGAGATAGGTTTCAGATCGTCGCCGTCTCAAGCGTGGGGCAATTACTCGTGGTGACGACGCCGAGGAGTATGAGTTCCCGTGGACCGTTGTCATTTCTGTTGAAGATCATTGCAGCGAGGAAGGTAGGTTGGCTTCTTCCTTCATCACTACCTTTAGAAGAAAATGCTCGCTTGCAGTACTGTGGCGGGGCGCTGATCTCGACTCGACATGTTCTCACGGCCGCGCATTGTTTCATCAACCATATTTATCCTTACTGCAATGTCTGGGATCTCATTCTTTGTTAGCTCTTTTCAGACAACGAAATTCTATCCGAAGAACCCAGAAGACGTCGCGATACACCATTCCGGTGTATGCTTTGTGGATCGGAGACGTGAGAAGACGGACGCTTGTCCGAGGACCAACATGAAAATGAGCAAGGTGAGGTTCGCGAGTGCAAGGACTCGTTAGGTTCGAAGCATTGCCATCGACGCTAATTTCGATCAAAACACTAGCTATGACGATTTAGCAATCGTCGAACTGGATGAAGACATTCACGTGAGCGCCATGAAAAGATGAATCTAGAGCTTGAGAGTTTAGTTCAGCGCAGCTGTTCAACCGATTTGTCTTCCTTCAAAGGAGCAAAATTTCAACGGGAAGATCCGACTAATGGGTTGGGGCAAGAACGAGAACGGCCAGCGAATGGCTCGTCTTCAAAGTGTTGAAGGCAATATTCGAGACTTGTTACTCAGACAATGAGCAAAAAAGATGGGATGAAATGGCTCAACTTTGCATTAACTTGCTGAGATATCCAGGCGACAACTAGGTTTCAATTTATAGTTCTGCTGAAACACATCATTTTGAACGCCCAGTAAACTCAGGAAACGTTTTTTGGTCTTTCGAAAGCATAAGTTTAAGCAGAACTATAAATTGAAAACTGCTTTACCGCATGGATATCTCGGCACGATAATGCAAAGTTGAGCCATTTCATCCCATCTTTTTTGCTCATTGTCTGAGTAGTGAAGATATTGTCTCGAACGAATCCAGGACGAGGTTTAGGTCATGATGAAGACGCATAATTGAAGTAAATCCGCTTTCTGTCTTCGTTCCGACAAGCACGTCGATTCCGGCAATTCAATGATGATTAAGAACTGATTCTTGTTTGCGAACCCTTGTCGTTTACCAAAAGTCATGGACCCTCCGGCGTTTCAAGTTTTTTTACATGCGAATTCCGTTTTCTGCAAGCTCTTTTCTGGCCATCTCCGTGGTCATGATATCGTTTCATGAGTTCTCTGCACTTGTCATTGTGCGTGAAAGATTTCTCGCATCCATTGCTGCGGAGTTGTTTTTCTGAAGAAAAGTCGGCTGTCGATGAACAATGAATTTCGATTTAGCGTCTTTTAGCATTTGAAGCTATAAAAAGTGGCAGGTTATGTGCCATCAGAGGTGAGCTTATAAGCACCTGCAACTCGTCAATAAAATTTTCCACAATCAAAATACACGAGATTAAATGTAAGAGAAAATCGAGGGTGTAAAAATCGATGCAGGAGCTCTGTGGGGCTCCTCGGCGTGGAAGAAAAAGGACTGCAGTGATAGCGCGACTGACAATCAACATGACAGCCCGCTTCGTTAGAGCACGCATCAATGCGACTTTTCAAGCGCCTCTCGTACGAAAAAAAATGTATTGATCATGCTTCGTGTATGTGTGTCCTGCAGCAAAAAAATATTTATTGTTCGGATTGTATTCACCAAATTCAATTTCCTGTCCTTATCCAAACACTTTGTTATGATCGGTCATTCAAACAGAGCGTCTGTAACTAATCACAAGACAATTTCAAGATTCAATTCCTTCCCATGAAGAGACTTTGCACGCAACACATACTGCAAGATGATCTCAAAGTTCTTTCTACGGCTGACAAGTTGAATCAGATTTCTGTGATCAGAGAAGCGGAAATTTATGACGAATTTTCCGTTGCCCACCACGTCATCCTGACGATGGCGAATAGCTTGTTAGCATGCTTAGCCCTCCTCGCTCCTACTTCCTGTAAAAACTACGATTAAATGTTTTTTTACAGCTGACCACAATGAGCTTGTTCACTAGTCCGTAGTCTAAAGTTCCATTTTGAATTTGGCATAGTTTGAAACTGATGACCAAGAAATGGCAGCGTATATGCCAATTAGCTGCCGAATCTATACCAGCACCTGCAATTCTTGATTGTCAATGTTCAACTCGCAAGGGACAACTATTTGAAAGCAAAAGAAAAGCGAATAAGTGACATCCCGTGAGCGTCGAGGGGTTAATCGATGCAAGCAACCGCCCTATGCGCTTTGTCCCGTAAAAGGAAAAGGTCTGCTGTGATAAACTATCAACTGGACAGCCGCCTGCGTCCGACTGGGAAGCACGCTTGAATCGATTGCTCATGAGCACGGCGAAAATTGTTACGGAGCCCAGTTCGAATATGCTCCGCGTGGCTCCTCTGGCTCTTAGCTTTCCTTTGTGACTTGATCAACTCCTGGTCGGATAACGAGCGGGATAAGACTGAACTCGAAAGCCTCTTCTCTGTAAGATTGTTTCGAGAAGCAACATTTCTGCTCGGATCGACGTCGCTGTTTTAACTATCGGATAAGAAAGTATTTATGCGTGGAGCATTCAATGAGTGGAGAATGCGATGGAAATAGCGTTTTGTTCGCACTACTTCTTGCACTACTCGCACAAAGCAGAGCACCAAGGATTTGACAAGTGATAGTTCACATTTGACGGCTAAATTCATTTTATACCTTTAGGCTAATTGACGCTCACATCAATGATATCATACATGATCGGTTGTCTTGCGATTGAACCGAATGATAGCAAATTGACGTAGTGAAGGATAAAAGTGTCGTCCGGGTTTTTGTCCTTCAATAATAATAATCTTGCCGCTAGTCAATCCTTTTGTTGTCGTTCAATATTCACACTTTCATTGTTCCATCGGCAAGAAATCTAAAGCAAAATTGGGGACTGCTCGGGATACCGTAGACTCTTGCCATTGAACGAATACAATATGTGCACTCCTTTTGCAGGGAGTGCACACCGTTTCATTGTGAACTAGGGCGTCGTCCTAGGTTTTTCATAATGCAGCATGTTGTTCATTGTCATGAAGTGCGGTCCAGAAAAATTGAAGAAGTGGCAGTGTATGTGCCATTTTCATGTGGTTCCATGAGCATTCTATGAGCACCTGCAATACTTGAGAGAATTAGAGAGGTCAAAGAACAAGAAGCGACATCAACTACATCAAAGCAAAGGAAAGGAGAAAAGGAGAGCTCTCGAGTAGAGGCGGCAATCAATGCGGGCGTCAGTCCCATGCGGCTGTCTCGAAGGCGAAAGAAAAAAGACTGCACTGATAGCGAGCTTTGACTAGCAAAATGAGAGCCCCCGCGTCGGACTAGGGGAAAACGTCAATGCTGTAGCCATCTCTACGCGGCTTCTGCGGCAGACAAGGAGAAGGCGACCACAAAATGCAAAAGTTTGCACTCGAACTTGTGGACTGTCTTTTTTTTTTACAAATTCCACTCTTCATTGACAATTTTTATGCATCATTGACGTGTTATGGGCAGCAGCATCAAATATTTATTCCTAGTGCAAGCAATATTGGCTCAGCGTGAAACGTTCACTTCGCTGCACATCACTCTGAACGGCCATTGAAGATGACTGTCAGGTGACCGAAACTATCATGAGGCAATGTCCAAGATCAGGTCCCTCCTGTGGAGCTTGTGTTATTTCGCTCGGTTCTAGCTTGTCTCGAAGATCTTCTCATTGGGACAGTGATCACGCATTTCTTCTTTCATTTAGATCCGACAGGTGTCACTCGCAAGGGACCTCTTCACAAACGTTTCAGATCCACGGCTAAGTTGAATAGTTACTTCCATGGCCAGTATTTTCCTGAGACTTTTTTCAGCCATCAAGATGAATGAAATTTAATACATTCTCTAGACTTTTCTCGTAGTCACAAGTTTAAAAATCTTTTCCTAGAAATCCACTATGATGAATCAAGCAAAATAAAAGATTTCGTGGCGAAAAAAGAGAATAGAGCTCACCTTGCCGTTAATCGATCCTTTGACAGTGTCGCCATCATGTCTGTTAATGAAGAAATTAGTTGGCAGACAGAAACTCCTCTGTCAAGTTTACATTCTTTCTCTACTGGACATGGCGCTTGGAACATTTCCTGCTCATATAGCTGCGCATTTATTTATTCTTGTACATATTTATTTATTCTTGTTATTTTTTTATTCTTTTAGCTCACAATAACCAGCGTTTCTTTCAATCGGCTTTATTGCCTGTGAATAGCCTATTGGCATCTGCTAACATTTGAAACCATAAAAAGTAGCAGCTTATGTGCCAAATAGAAGGTGAATTTATGAACACCTGAAATTTGCGAATGTCGATTTTAAGCAATCGAAATAAGCAGCATAAATTGGCTTGAAAACTTGAGGAAAATACTATAAATGAAGGAAGCCCCGAGAACGACAGCCCTGCGGCGCGACCTCGAGCGAAGAAAATGAAGGACTCGGGTGATAGCGCAGCTGTCAATCACCAGGTCAACTCCGCCGAGTCCGACTCTGAGGCAAACATCAATAATTTCGCTCCTCTTCTTCTTTTAATTTCATGATGGCTAGAATGTTTGGAATAGCCGTCTTAATGTTTGTGATTAGGCGAGTTCCTACACAGCAAGCAATGCACGGCGCTCATCTTCCACAGCGCTCAATTGCCATACAACCAGTGTCATCTCCTCGTCATCGTCGTCGTCGTCGTCTTAAGTGCTCATGTGGATCTTCTGTTTTGTGAAACGGGTTGTACTATTGTAGTTTGTTACTAGTAAATTGTTCATGTTGAGCTAAATATTTTATTCTTCGAACCAAAACTTTTTTCTTTCTCCAGTATTCATGCGATCAGTTGAAGTCAATTGCCTGAGATTTGAAGTTGGGCCCGACGAATTTCTTGTCCACCGTAACTGGAAGGCTCGATCAGCAGTTTTGGGCACGAAGTCCGTCAGGATCCGCCTCTTCTGGAAAGGAAGCTACACTCGACCAAGATAACATACCACGGTATAAGGCCAGCGAGTCCTCAGCGTCCTCATTGTTTCACGCGTGGCATGCGAGCCGCTCTGATCGCCATCTTCTCTCATCTGAAAGTTAGCTGAACATCCTAGGAAATACGCACCTTTGAACGTTTCGATTGCAGGCTGTCGTCTCCAGTCTTCCAATTGCCGATGAATAATCGATTCAGCTCTTGAAACCATAAAAAGTGGCAGCGTATGAGCCAAAGAGATGGTGAATTTATGGGCACCTGCAACTCATAAGCGTCGGTTTTAAGCGATCCAAAAAAGACGTCAGAAAATGCGCAGAAGCAAAGAAAAATTGAAGAAAACTATACTAAATGAGTCTCAAAAGCAGACTGATGCAGGCGACAGCCATGTGGCGCGCCGCCCTTGAAGTGAGTGGAAAAAAGACTGCCTCGAGTGATAGCGCGAGTGTCAGTCAGTCAGTCAACCCCCGCCGCGTCTGACTCTGAGGAAGCATCAATAATGGGACTCGGAGATTTTGTTCCTTCAATTTCACTATGACTTTAGCATTCGGATTAAAATTCTAATAACATAAATATTTTCAGGAAGAAAGCATGGCCTAAAAGATGACACTCCTTTCCTCCTTTAGGAACGGAACAACTATTTTAGACGGGCAAGACAAGTTTCCACTGGCGAGTGACAATAAACTCCTTCACGTCTGTTAACAGTGTAATCACCACCATTTTACAGATGAATTTATTTTATTTCAGTTGAATATTGCACAATAAATTGAAAAAAATGGAAAAATGTACAAAGTGTGAATGATTGAAATGCTCGATGAACAGTAAGAGTCAGATCTGAAGAATGAGAACTTGAGTACGAGGTCGATTTCCTGAATAACGTTGACTGTCAATTTGGGACGTAATCCTCGTCATCGTCGTCTGCGATCGGATCGTCTGCAAGAAAGGATGCTCACAAATTGCAAGAAATGGATTAATTTTTAAAAAATGCGATTTAAAAAATATTCAATGAGAAAAGTCCTATTGGAAACAAACATACCATCTACTACTTCCACTGTTATGTCGTCGTCATCGTCGTCGTCTTCGTCGTCGTCGTCTTCAGGCTCGTCATCAGCGTCCTGAGGATCATCTTCTGAACATGAATTTTATTTTGAAACTTCTTTATTGAACAAAACTATTGTACAAACGTAAGCTCAAAAGGCACGAACCAACTTCCTCTTCTACGTTGTCGTCTCGCTGCTCGGTGCAGTCGTCGGCCTGGGGCATCTTGATTTGGCGGTGGGTGAGTAGGAGAGGGAGGAAAAGCTCTAAATACAGCAACGTAAAAGGACTTCAATCACGAGATAACGTTTTTTGGTCAATCTTGAAAGAGGGGCAATAGCTTCCAAAGCTTTGGTAAAGCAGTGGTGACTGGAGCTATTCAAGGAAAGTGAAGGAGGAACGGTTGGCTGGCTGCTGATAATTCCTCAGGGCTTAAGTACTGGAGAGGGCTTACTTAATTCGGACTATCAATAATGTCAAATGACGCACACTTTGAAGAAATACCCAATTTAGTGATTTATTTAATTTTTGCCGTTTTACGACCGACTGTCCCTTTTGTTAAAAACCGCAACAGTGTCCTATAACAGTTTCAAAATTAGTGCAGACGATAAGAGCAGGCACATCCTCATTTTTTCCGTTGAGCAAATAGCCTGAACGAAATTTTTAATGTAATGATCAACATAGCCGCGGTGGGATCACTTAACTGATACGAATTGGGGCGTATAAAAAGGGCGACTGGAGACAGTTTTGCCATTCCACTCAAAGCTTCATAACTTTGTGCAGTAGTTGTTGCATTCTCAGCTCCACGATAGCGTTTTGTTGTGACTTGTCAGTTTGGCTTTCAAGCTGCCCGCTTAAAATTATCCCGTTCACAATCTTTATTGAAGTTCAACATCAATCACTTTCACATTTAGATCCGTTTATTCAGTCGCCCTCATATCAAAATGCCTGAAGGCTCCAACAACGACGAACAAGAGAGCAACGAGAGAGATCCTGTTGGCAAGTTTTATCTTGCTCTCCTTTTCGTCCATTTCGAAATCTCCACACTTCTACAAGCATTTGGTTTAGATGATATGATCGACAGCATCTACGATGATCAAGAGGAGGACGATTCTGGTTCTGAATCCGACTATGACGAAGAGGAAGAAGCAGAAGACGAAGAGGAGGAGGAAGAGGAAGAAGAAGGAGACGACGATATGAACCTTCAAATTGCAGGTAGAAAATCTCTGAAGTTCATGAATCTGTGATTTTATTGCAGAAGACACAATTGCCGACGAGGACGACGAAGACTTCGTTCAATAATGACTGCATCTGCAAATCACATCGGGGTCTCGCATTTTTACTCAAGCTCTCACATCCGATCTGATTATCAACCTTGCTAAAAATATTCCCCTTTCAATCTCAGGGCAATCTGTGTCTTAAAAGTGCACTATTCACGAATTTCTTGCGCAACACACTGCAATGAAAATTTCATTTATTTCTTAGATAAATTTGAGGATTGAAAGTATAGTTTGAGCAGAAAAAAAATCCTTCGCTGAAAAAACAAAGTAGCCGAGACGTTCATGATGAGAGTCGTCTGAAAACCTTCGAATGGAAGTCGAGAGGAGGGCGAAAGGCGGTGATAAGAGAAGGGCAGCATGGCGGCGATGCGTGGGGACATTCCGAGACGCTTCCCAATCAATAGACTTCTCAGCACCCCATAATATTGTAATAAGGAATTCTCAGGGCTCTCAGAGTAACCAAACAATATTGGGTCAAAGCAGCTCAACGACGAGTAAAGGTCAACGTTGCAACCCAAAATTCCTCGACAAAATATTGCATCGAATGCCCAGAATAAAAACCATTTGTAATAGCAATTGTAAGGAGAAATCTTTATAAAGAGAGATTTTTAGCTTGAAACTCAGACTTTATTTCTCTAAAAATCATCACGATGCTGTTTAGTTCAGCTAGTGCTTGCTCCCCATAGACGCGAGTTATACTCAACTACGAAGCGTTCGTCGAATTTTGTAAGTTTGTATAGTTTTGAAGATTTTTCACAGTTTTTCAGCAACATCGTCGCAGAAAGCGAGGGCCACATGAAAGACTACAGTAAGTCGTTGCGAAGGAGTAGCGTGAAGTCAAGTGCTGAGACATGGAGACCATTGGTAAGATGCGATGGCTAATAATCATTTCAACCAATTTCAGAAGAAACAACACACTAGATGGACAGGAGAGAACGCTGTGCCGAACTTTCAAGTACCAAATCAACAAACACTCGCGGCAAATAATCAACCGATCTCGTGTACAACGCTTTTAATTGTGCTAAAACTGTTGTTTTGATGCCTCAATGATCGAAAAATGTTTTATTATGCATCAAAATGGTTGCGTTCGTCATCAAGAATGGCAAGTGCAATTGTTACGAGTTTCGCCTACGGCTTGTAAAATAACACAAAAATAATCCGGGACGATAGCGCACAACGATTTACACAATGAAATTCGGAATTTGTCTGGCGCCAGGCAAGACTAGGAAGGTTTTGGCTGGTGAATGAAATTCCCACAAAATGAATATGAGGGACGGACTGTTGGCCTCTGAGCATAACACCGGTTGAAGCTGCGAATGCGAGACGGACGGCGCTGACCTTTACCAGGGCACGATAAGCTCGCGCCGACACTCTCGTCACCGGCACGCCAGTATTTTGTGAACGATTTTGTCGGGCGATGGCGTACACACCCTTCTAACGACTTTTAGCCTTGAAGATTGCCTGGTCAAATAAATATGCAACCAGCAACGATGGAATATCTAAAAATCGAAACTTTGAAAAAAAATCTTTTATTGTAAGTATCAATGTCAAATGCTTCCGCCGCAGCTCGGTGTAGTGGTTGCCGGTGTTATATTGAGAACAGTGTGTATGTAGACTGCGTCTACTATTGTACTAAGACAGTGATTTGGCTTCGAAAGACGTCCTCTCGAGTGGCGAGTTGAAGCGATACGGCCATTGATTACACTTTGCAGCAGGGACAGGAAACACGGGCTACGGGCCCACCATTTTGACTGCCCGTATTCACGATGAAACATTAGACGTTCTTGTAAGCACTGGACGGGCCGGCTCGTGACGAAGAAAAATAATTCTTCTATGTATCTTTTCAACAGGATCCGATTAGCGTCAGGGTGGTCAGCTATACGTAAGACTTCAAAATTTTCCCAAGATCTTGATGCAGCTTCTACCAGAACTTCACGATCTCTCCATGCCAGAAATTTCTTCTTCACCCATCGTCGATTCCTGCGAGCTCCCCGAAAAACAAGCCTGTTGGATGGTGTTTCGTTGCTGTTTGTTGAAGAAAAGAAGAAAACAATCCCGTCAGCGCGTGATTATTCCCCCCATCTCTTCTCCTCCTTTGAACGTTTGATCAACGGAACGGCGAAACTCCACCGAAACAGTCTTGGAGGTCCCACCGCGTTGTTCTTAGTATTGATGAAACACCATCAAACGAAAACGACAAAAACGCAGACGGCTTGAGTTTGCACAAGTATAGACATTGCTTCCATCAGCTATGATTGGTTGTGCTTCTCCGTGCATCCGTTGAACATTGAGATGGTGATTTTCGACAAGGGTCGGTCTCTCGTTCACGTGGATTCTTCTTCTTATCAGAAAGTCCGAAGCCGACTGGCGAAACCAAACTGATCAATGCACAGAATTCATTATGCTTAAAAGGGCTTAGATAAGAGGAGCTGGAAGCACTCGGTGTTGGTGGGAGTCACTGTAGGACTCGGGAATCTCCTACTATCCTCTTCAATGTCTTCTTCTTGGAAATTAGTTCTTTGGAGAAGTCTGAGGATCAAGCTTGTTTCTGTCCTGCTGACCATTGTCCTCTTCCCTCGCATTGCCACCTTCGACTGTGGGCACGTTCTCGTACCGGAAGGATATTCCGCCAAACTCTCTCGTTCGTGGAACGCCCTTCTGGAGCACGGCCCATCAGGATGGCTCTCAGCCAACACAACCAGGACCGAGCCTTTGAACAACGTTTGTTTTCGATCTTTTGTCCACAAAAAGCTCCACCGTTTCAGATCTACGGTGGCAACAGATCGGCAGATCCCGAGTAAGAGTTTTCGACAGGTTCTATGTGCCAAAGATTTTTCGGCACCCTTTGCCACGCCTTGGCTTTTGAATTCTTCACCTGTTAACGAAAAGTTGGGATATCAACTGTTGATTTTTTTTTCGAAACTACACCTCGGGGCTAATGTTTAGGGCAAACCATGTGCGTCCTTTTCTTATCCGGTACAAACGACCGAGATCCCAAATTCTCACCTTATGGGCGTCCAATGAGTTTCAGAACCTTTTGTGAGCAGCACATAATAAACTGTTCGGTTTAGAGGGAAGTATCCCTTTATGGCGATGCTTTTTGGTCGGTACCTAAATGGATCGGCTTACACGTGCGGAGCATCCATTCTCTCGAGCAACTACCTGTTGACTGCGGCTCACTGCCTACGTTATATGGATGTGACGGGCTCGAAAGTCAAAATTGGAGCCGATAACCCTTACCAAGACTCTACGAACATCTTCCCACTCTCCTCCGTCACTGCTCATCCTTCCTTCGATCTTTCGATTTCCAATTGGGCCATTCAAGTGAATGACATCGGCGTTATGCAGGTTGACCTTTCTAACTGATAACAAAATGACTAACTAAGAATTGCAGACCCAAACTCCCATGGTATTGACTGATCGGATTCAACAGATTTGTTTGTACGGAAACGGCTCCGACTATGACTACTCTGAGGCCATCGCTATCGGGTGGGGATGGTTTTCTGGTGAGTAGATGCTCCTGTCAATTTCGAATTATGTACTTCAGAAGCCGGTGTCTATTACAACGGCTCCACTGGTTGGCTACGAGAGGTCAAGATACCAATTTTGCCCTTCCCTCCTTGCCATGACTATTGGCTTGCAAGCACTGGCCTCAACATCACCAACGCTACGAATTTGTGCGCCGGAGCACCAGGCAAAGGAGGTGGCCTTGTAAGGATGTTACTTCTGATCAATTTGCCGACTCGACATGCTTGCAGGGCGACAGCGGCGGACCTCTGATGATCCATGCTCCGAGCGGTGAAGTTTTTCAGATCGGAGTTCAGTCGTTTGTATCAATGGATCTTTACCACCAGAACGCCAAACCAAGTAAATGTTGCCCATCTGTTTCTCAAAATTCGGCTTGCAGATGTCCTCTCCAGAGTCGAGGGCTACTGTGACTTCATCCGAAGTGCTACAAACAACGAGGCCTTCTGCGGACACGGCACATCAGCGACACTCAGCGTCCTCTTTCTCAGCTTTGTTGTCTTCCGTCAGATCTAACGACATACTCTAATTGTAAGCACTAAATGAATAAAGACGTGTGTATATCGAGTAATCGAGCACATTATTAGTTAAACATCACGGAAACAAATTTTAATTATCAAGTGATTGCAACATCCAGGAAGATTACTTGTTAGGATACGGTTCGTCATCGCTTTAACCTCTCGGTTTTGCTCGAGACTTCTGCATGATGCTGATGACAATAAGAGGATGTCGTTTGACACGCCATTTCACGTTCTCTATCGATTGGAAATATGAATTGGGATCCTGGCTTGCATTGGTTTTTTTAGCGGCAATAAGAACAAGTTTGCAAATGTTCTTGAAATTGTCCTGGACTGGGCTTCTCTCCCAAGCCACGCCTCCACAATACTGCTCGCCTTTTGGGGGTTGAAGAGTGTGCGCGACTGTCTCCGTAATTCAGCCTCGAGGCGTCCTGAAAGTGGTTCGTTCGGCTTCCTTTCCAGGATTATTTGTTTGCAGGCGGAATCATGCGCAAGCTCTCCTATTTCCTCATCTTACGATTTCTGATTTTCGATGTATTTGGAGAAAGAAGTGAGTGGCTGAATTTAATATCGGCGAGGCTCTGTGACTTGTCTTCATCTTGAAGGACTTAGTAGTTTGAGGAGACAAAACGAATTTCTTCTTTTACTAAAAAGCCTGTCAGGCACTGATTGTGAGAGCCTCTACTACTGCGGGTTCTTTCGTCGACCGGTTCAGGGAATGGATCGATGAATGTGTGGAGGGCACGGGAAATGGAAGGCAAGAGCCGCGAGAAAAACACCGCTGACTGTGTAGCCTCGCCACGTCTTCTTCCCCCACTCTCACCAGCCCTCTTTGTTTTGCGCTGAGAAGCTCATTACTACGTGTCGTACACGAGCCGAAGTGAGATCAAAAAGATCAGGGTACATTTTCAAGAAGTAAATTGGCTCAATTCTTAAATTTAGAATGGGGCATCATTTAACTTAACAAACCCCGGTTATGCACCTGCTCAGCCATTCACATTCGTTTTTGTGAGCCAGACATTGAATGTCGTGATATTTTGATTGATTTATTTCTTAACCTTCAAGATGTAGCGGGTAGCGGGATTGTGAAGGTCTTTGGAGTCAATCCTTGTGCGTAGTTCATCTTGACTCAAGAGTGTGTTTTCTCAGAATACCTTAACATTGAAAAATCGTACACGGATTTCAGAGACCTTTGGCATCGACTCGTACACTCCACCGGAATTACGCGTCGTCGCGCCACTGGTAGGCTTTAAACGTTAACAGGAAAGAATATAGATCACAAACAGATTCCGCCGTTTTTGTTTCAATCCCTTGAGTGCCAGGCAAATACTTCAGCCTGTGATGAGACTCAAGGCCTCAAGGGTTATGTTGTCGACATGTTGAATATTTTAGGGCAGGTGGCCCGCATTCGTTTTAAAATTACACCAAGCAGGTAAATAACTCTAAAAGGAAAAAAAAAACTATTGGTCTTTTGTAACAATACCGTCGACAAAGCGCAACGTGAAAGTTGGTCGGTCGTGCTAGCGAACGTTGTCGAAGGAAGAGCAGATCTAGCTGTCGGACCGATTACTGCAAATAAGGCAAACTATTTTCCCTAAATATCGGGTAAAAAAACTATTTATTTTTAGCACCTACTGTTTCTTAAACGGCTTGACTTCTCGCAACCCTTTATGACAACTGGATTCTCCCTCATGCTGAAGAAACCGAATATAGAGTTCGAATTCTTTCAACCACAGGTAATTCTCGAGTTTGATCTTTTTGGATGGTTTTACGACAGGCTTTCAAATTAAGTGCTTTGATTTTTGCCACGATAATGGCCTTCTCGCTCGTCCTTGTTATATTTCGACGCATTCTTAAAATTAGTTGCGTTCAATTTTCACCACCGAACACTTCTTTACGGTCGCAAAATTTGCGTTGCAAAAAAGCTTCTGTCAACCAATGCACGTTCGTCGCCATCCGACGGCTCTTCTATACTATAATGCTTGCGTTCCTTGTGGCAAATGTTGCGTTAATGTGTAGTCGAGGTACTTCATACAGTATTGTAAGTCATTTTCGCGGAAATGCTCACGTCCTTAAGACGCCCCCCATTAACAGCGTTGACGAGTTTGTGCAACAGGATGAGATAAAGCTCGGCTATCAGTCCTCGGCTGAGGTTTGTTGCACTTAAACAAGGTCACTGAAGCGAGATCCTCTCGCGCTCTTGTGATAGTAACCATTTCAGCTCGAGCACATTCTTATGAACGCATGGCCGCAGCTGTGGGCAAAGATGCCTCAGAAATGGCGCCAGGTATACTCGAATTGAAGTAGAAAAACTTTGGGATTAGAGAGAAAAACTGCTCGCTAAATCCTTCGCTGAGGGCATCGATCGCGTTCGTGCAGTAAGTTTGACTGTTCTACGAAAGAAGTGCTGCTGTTGAGATAGTCTACTAAAGCGTGTGTCCAAGCATGACTGAACACGGCGGGAAGAAAACAGAATTGAGACCGCACATGCTTACAGGGCGGTTACGCATTTATCCTGGAAGCAACAACAAATGACTACGTCAACAACCAGCAGCCGTGCAACACACGTCGCGTCGGGTTCCTTCTCAATTCCATTTCGTACTGCATTGCGCTACCCTACGGATCACCATGGATGTAAGAGAAACCGTGTGAACGTTGGAAATGGGACGAGGTCATGGGAGACAGTCTTCGAAACGAACGAGTCTGGCTTGTTGCTATAAAATTGCAGAGATCAAATCAATATTGCACTGTCAGAGATGGTGCCAGCCGGAATCCTGAAGAGCATCGAGAATAAGTGGTGGAAGGAAAGATCGCAGTGCGCTTCCCCGTCCACTGACAAGGTTCTTCTTCTCCGGATTTTATTCTATATTCAGCTTGATATGATGCAATCGGTTGTTTATGGTCTAAAAATGCTCCTCTACGTTCTCCTTGAAACTTTTATTGCTGCACTTGTACTCGCTCTTATCGAATTTATTCTCGAGCGTCTCATAATGCCAGCCACTAAGCGCTCCGGAGAAAATTCCGAGCAACTGAGGACCGACGAAGAACAATGACCGCCGTTTGTCTCAATCTTCAAGTTTACTCTTCTTCTCATAAAGCTGAGAATAATCTATGACGAACTGCTTAAATGAGTTTCTGAGTATGACAGCGTGTCAAAAGCGGAAACGAAATGAGCGACAATGGTGCCTTTTTAAAGTCTTCGATAATGGTGAGGATCTCATTCAAAGAATTTTGGGTGGAGATTATAGCGTCGTAAAAAATAATAAATAAGCGACGATGAAATGTGCAAGAATCGCTACAATGCTTTATTTGTACCCTTTCAATTTCAAAAGCTCAACGAGATCGTTTTGCTGCTTCACAATCAAGTGCATTCAAGACTCGGCTCTCTAGTACAAACCGTGGATGAGGCCGTTGTCGTGGCCCCGCAGTCCACATCATTCCATTGAAAGTTTCGAGCACTTGTGGAGTCGTTAATCATGTAAATACAGAGTGTGTCGGGGTCAGCCTACAAACTTTCATGAGGCCTTTTTCGTGCTCGAATTTGATCTCAAGGTCAACAAAGAAGCTCACCATCTCCGAGCTAACTGTATTCGCCGAACAACCAGTTGTGCAGAAATTCCGATAGTTGTAATCCGAGCCATCACTCCATGCATAGGAAGCTAAGTCGTCGAAACCGCCACGGCCGATGGTCTCTAGGCCAATACAGACACGAGACTGATCAGGGGAAGCGATGTCTGAAGGACTCTTCACCATTAACCAAAGAACAGTCGAACCATGAACAAAAGTATTCTCTGCATCGCTGTGGATCGACACGACCGTGGCACTCAAGGCAGCACAGGCGGTAGCCGCATCCCCACAGCCTCCTGGCAGTGGACCTGGAATTGCCTAAAGACAGAATGTTCAAGTCTCTTCTACTCACAAGATAACAAAGCGTCCGCGTACCAAAGGTCTGCTGGGTCCAGTCGGCACTAGGACAGACCTGCATACAGGTAGTAGTTGTCGTTATGGGTGTTGGCGTTGAAGTGGGAACTGTTCGTAGACAGGCGAAGACTGTATCGATGACCAAAACGGCGGTAAAAGTCTCGGTCTGAACTACATGCAAGGCAATTGTCAATCAAAGGCCAAATAGACGACTAACCTCTCATAATTCTTGTTCCTAGAGTAAATTGCAGGAAATGGGAGTGTGGTCGAAGAAAGTGTAGGACCGCTGGAATGGTTGTCGAAGAGAGTGAACGAGCTAAAAGTGTCGACCTTCACGCCTCAACCTTTCCTAAGTGCCCTTCGACCCAAATTAAAGGTTCCACAGAGGTGCGTCGTGTTTTGTTCCCTTTGGGCCCTAATGTTGTTTGGAGAGGTAGAAAAACGAATAGCAAAATGCCACAATTCAATGCGTGTCTGTTTCTTTGGTAGAGCCTGATGAATTCAAAACCACTTTTGTGATCATTTCTATAAGAGTTGCGACTAATCTGCGCAGGCAGCTGCCATGAGAGAAAACAGTTGCAGACGTCTAGGCTCTTGTTCAATTCCATTTCAGTCAATGAAACATCGACATCAACTGAAAATGAGAGAAACAGAGGGATTTGTGTCTCCTCGTAGTCCCTGGATGACATCCCCGAGACGGACTTTCCGCCACAATCAGGTCGGGGGTCCCTTTGTGGATGTCGAGATGCGTGGGATGGGAGAGTCCTTTCCCATCTCGAGTTGAAGAAAAGGCCCGTAACGTCGTCTCCCCCACTTTAGTCTCAACTAATGTTTTCATCTTCAACACTCTTTCTAGTTTTCATGTTAGCTTGTTCAAACTTAATTCATGCTTGTATTCCTTCAATTCCAACTGAAACTATGGTCTACGCTCCATCTTGCATGCCTTGTGACGCTGGCTGGGCTTATCATGTCAACGCCATTAACCAAGCGCTATGCTACATGGTTAGTTTTCAGTTTTAATTTTAAAGAAAATGCTTAGATTGTCGAGAATTCCGATATGACTTGCGCGACGGGAAAGACGCAATGTGAAAATCTAGGAGCCGTCCAAGCTTCAATTCATTCTGAGATAGACAACGACTTCGTTTTAGGTAAGCCAGTCCTCAAGACGAAAATCGGAACTCTTAAGGTCGTGTTGCAACTGACAGCGGCAACATCTGCACTGGTCTCCATCCGACTGGAACGATTATGGTGAATTCTCGGTATGATTCAATATTCCCTGTTGCAGGAAGGTTACGTCGATTCGAATCGTGATCCCTGGGCATGGAGTGATGCCACCCCTTACGACTATCAAAATTGGCAAGGCCTGCAACCAGATAATGTAAGCAAAGTTTTGTTTTCTGCGAAAATATTATTTGTTAGGAAATTGCGCAGATTGTTTTGAGAAAAGTTAGTTGTTGAAAGAGACCGCTTTGCAGGCCGCGACGCCCATACCATCTGGCACAGGCTGCGTCGTCATAGTGAATCGAATGACCTGCACGGTGCCCTTGTGTGGACAGACTTGTGGAGGCGGGGATGGTGCTTGCGGCGCTTGGAACGACATTCTTTGCGATCGGGCCTCATCTCGCTATTCCATCTGCTCGAAGGCAGCCACTTGTACGCCATAAAAATTAAAAGAACTCATAAATGGAAACGTTTTCTCAAGAGGCTTACTGAATTGAGCACTAATGCGTTCCGTAAAGCTAGTGTAGCGGCTGGGTCAAATTAGCACCTTCTTCGCTCATGCTCCTTGAGAAAACGTCATCATTTTGCAATGTCGCACAGTTCTCTGCTGTTGAATCTCCCATTGACCGTTCTCGATAATGTTATTCAATTCCTAGACGCAGACCTTTTTCAGCTTATTCTTCTTCATGACGTCTCTCCTAAATTGTCCGCCACTCTTTTCCAGCGCAAACCACCTCGCTTCGAGGACTTTTCCTTCGTAGTCATTACTCAAGATACATCATCCGACTTTCGCTGTCTAACCCTCGGCACATATTTTCCCGACGATTTGAGCGATGATACACCAAAGTTTGTTTTAGCACCACTTTTCAAAATTGACCGCGTAGAATTTCGAGTGGTTCCCGGAGAATGGCGCTACAATTCGGAACGCTTTCGACGACTCGTTTTCCGAGTTGAAGACTTTTCTCGTCCATGGAGTGCAGTTGAGACAGCGATTCGGCGTCTACTCCAAAGGTTTGATTTTTACCTGAAAAACGACGTGCTCGACACCAACATGCACTTAAATGAGCTCGAAAGTCTTCAAATCAACAATCTGACGAAGATAAGATGCCTTCATTTACAGAAATCATTTTGCGGTGACCGAGCATGTTGCCGATCAACCCACGAAAATGACAATGAAATTCTTTTCACAAAAATCATTGCTTCTGTCAGAGGCCTCGAAATACTGGACATCGAATGGCGAGGCACCTTCTCCAAAGAATTCCTAAGAAATCCGACTATTTTACAATTGCGATGTTTTTACTCGCCATTTTCCGGAAATCAACTCGGCACCTCGAAATCGACGGTAAAACTGGATGACTCCGTCTTGCATCTCTGCCGCTGGACAGACTTACATGTTGGTCCAAGCGCGATTTCCAAAAACGGCATAGTCGCTCTGCTAACTGAATGGAGTGAAGGCCGAAGAGACATTTACCATATGCGCATCTACCATAGCAAACGGAAATGGAAATCGGTGGCGCAACTCGGTGATCTGCCGTGTGAAGTGGAGACGGCGAGGAGCTCGTTTAGTCGAAACCGGACGCGCGAGGCAAGCGTTTCGATAAGATCGCTGTGCGTCGAGCCTGCCGCCTTTTCTGCCACCCCCTCTCTTCCTCTCTTCCGCTTTGGGCAGAAACACTACATACCTTAGATTTCTTTTCTTTTTTTTCCATTCAAAAGGCTTTTTTTTGTGAATTGCTTGATTTCAGAGTCCACGGATGACCTCATACGACTTCCTCGCATAGATCGAGGAACGCCACATTTAAGGAACTTCAAGAAATAGACGTTGGTGATTTGCGTCAAGGAAAAATCTTGACGCAGTTTTCAGTGCCATCCTTTGAATGACCGATGATGCGAATTCCTCAGATTTCCAGCCAAGATCCGCTCACAGCTATTTCCAGGGTGAGGGAACAAGTCTCAATCACAACACCACCGGGCAGGAAGAAAATACCTCAGAAGCTGGTCAAATTTCTAGTAAAGTGAAGGAAGCAACTTTTCCCTACTTCTCCTACTTATTGATAAATGTTTGTTATTTCGAGATAACAGTTCGAAGAGAAGAGAGGAAAAAGTTTCATGTAGATGAAACGGTGCGAGCGAGAGAGACTTGTTCCCTTTCCATGGAAATAACGAGTGGAGGGCGCCGCTTGCTCTTGCTTCTCCTATCGAGAACGGCATCTCGGTTCAAACAAAGAAGCCCTCGCGCACCGCGCGTCTGAAGCTTTCTTCGAGTCTTCATTAGGGCTCGTCCTGTGCGGTGTCACGTAGAACACGAGGAACGTGAATGTTTTTATTTGTTAACAAAAAGTGACTACTAGCGGCAATCATTGCACCTGTCGGACATTAAGTTTAGTACGCTTGAATTAACTTGAATCCACAGGCTTTACACTGGACAATGCCGCGAGGGTCTCGGTCCGTGTGGAGATTTCACCTCTCAAGTCTTTTCTCGGCGCTCGGTAGTATGGAGACATTGATTCATTTGTGCCGAGCATTCTGCATACGCTTCTTCGAAAAAAAAATATATCAACGAACCGTGACTTTGTGAAAATTTCCTCGTCTTTATTCCGTTTTGAAGCTTCGACGGCCAGGCAAACTGCTTCTGCTCGATATACGCGAGGCAAACGTTTCGAGAGTCATCAATGGAGTCTGAAAGTTGGCAAGTGAAAAGAATACCTCGGAAGGCAAGGGAGAAGGTTTCGAAAGGAGCTAGACTAATCAATACGTTGTTCCTCGGCAGCGGGAAGGTGTTGACTTGGGAAAGCGATCTTATCGTATACTGGTTCTTCTTGTTTCGGAACAGGACAATGGCGCCGAAGAGAGAGGCAAGGCATTCTGGTATTATTTTGTCGTGGTCGTCTAGGAATCCATCCTTTCAGAGATATTTTCAAAGAGGATGAATCGCATTAGGAAGGGCACTTTCCCAAGGTCCGATGACCTGCCGAGAATAGGCCGCGCCCCTCTCGCGGACTGCTAATCCCCAAAACGTCATTCTTGACCTTTCTTCTTCTCCATATTCCGCTATCATCTCGCCCTTACTGGCCATGGAAACCGCTGTGACACGGATAGCCCCATGCTCTCTATTAATTCCCTCCTCCAACAAGCCCAACGGCCTCGCTGAACGACTTTCTTGCCATATCTGCTACGAAAGCTACTGTAAGTAATTTTATTTTTTTCTAACTTAAAGTCTTTATTACAGCGAAAGCGCGTATTCCGAAGCTCCTTCAATGCGGGCATTCGTTCTGTCTTCAATGCCTGCACCAAATCGCCTCGAGTGAGCCTTCCTTCAGCTGCCCTGAATGCAAAGAGGCGGCAGGCGAGGGACCATTGAAGACGAATTTTCAGCTTCTGGGTCAGTTGACTTCTGCAAAACCGATGTTTCTCTAGAAGTTGCTGAGGAACATTCACGAGAGTGCGCACTGAGAACTGCGTCCTTCTTGCCCTCAAGGTGCAGTGAGTGTCGAAACTCTTTGAGTTCTCTTCGAGTCTGTCCAGCTTGCTCGACCAAAGAGGTTGCCTAAAGTTGAAGATTATGCGTTTTCAAGGAGGTCAAGTTGCTTTGCGCCGAGTGCGCGATGGATCGTCATGCAGCACACGGAATCAAGAAGTACAGTACCCCTGAACAAGAAGTAAGTTTTCACTTTTTCATCGAGCTTTTTTCCAGATGCGTGATGCGAGCCGCAAACGACTTCGTTCCGAAGACTGGACGAAGCTTGCCGTCAGCATCCGTGATGACGTACAGATGTCAATTAACAGAATCAACAGAGTGGTGGAGGTTTTGACTGCTAAAGTTTTTCGACGATTTGCAGACACGTTTTCCCATGAAAAACGACAACAACACGGCTCACGAGGCTAAGCTGGCTATTGCGGAATCGCCCGAGGAATGCCAAACTATCGAAAATGTCGTTTTGAAAGAATTGCAAGAGTTCAAAATGGAGACCAAACGTTTTCTGAAGAAGATGACCTCGCTTGTTGAGGGCGTCGAGAAACAGGGAATGCCGGTAGAGTGTCATGGTTGATTTCTCAAAACCAAGTTGCAGGGAGAAGTTCGATTGGAGATGGGAGAAGACGAAGAGTCGGAGGACGAGTCAGAAGAAGACGGATTTGAGGAGGAAATTGAAGAATCGGAGGAGGACGAGTCATTTTCAAAACCTTCTCGCGATAATGATCAATGCGTCATTGCATGAGTGTTTATTGTTATTCTTTGCTTATGTTTCTTGCTTATTACTTGCTTGCACTTGTTATTCTCTTCAATGAACGATGCGTGGAGCTGCCTTTGTGTAGAAATTTTTCGGGTAGTTCATCACTCTTTTCAATAATTTCTGCAGTGTCACAGCCGAGTGCCAAACGCGGAAGTCTCTCTCAGGGATCTTTCTTCGCGTGATTTCTCTCTTCCTCTCTTTTCGCAATTTATACAAACAGCCAAACGTCTACGCACAAATTCTTTCTATACATAAAAATTAGTGAACATAATCCCGAACTTCAAAGACTTCGGTCGATGGAACAAGAGCAAGTCTGATCCAGTCAGGAGGGAAATAGTCCGCGTTGTTCCTCTCGGCACTCAACCGACCAACATCGCACTTGTACAGCTTCTCATTGTAGAAGACTCGCTGACCCTTGGACAAGTACGCCATCCAGAAACCGAAAGTGGAGACCGAGGCTGAGATCTGTGAAAGAGAGAGGTGCAACAAACCAGTGAGGACAACAGCATCGCAGTGAAAAGCCGAGAAGACGAGATCAAGATGCGCTGAACGATTCTCGTGGAAGTAGGCGGGCGCCATTGTAAGGTTAGTGGCAGAACGAAGACCCTGAAAATCTTGAAGTGGCCTTGAAAGATTATGACTTGCCTCAATGAGAGGTAGAGCAAACAACGGCTCGTTACCGAAAAAGAGAAGCGAAGAGTTTCGACCCGTCTCGTCCGACACTAAATGTTCACGGTTACCGAATTGGTTTCAAAGATTTTAAATTCTTTAAAGTAATTGAGCAGTGTCAATCTCGTTGCGTGGTAGCCGTTTTTCACTATCTCATTCTGGTTTTAAAAAGACTTGTGCGTTTCAAGAGATAATCTTGACTAGACTTGAAATCTCGAAACACTGAACTCTCGCAAGAACCCATTTCAGGATATCTTTCAGCTTCTTCATATGTATGTATGGATTTACAATCACCCTTTGATTATTGCATGGCCGGTGTGAACGCAAAATTGAAATCTTACCTTTCTTCGCCACATAGAGCGCAGCAGCAGCCGTGAAGTCGGCTTCAGAGTGCTGATATCCATTTGACAAGAAGTCCATTCGACGAGTATGAACGCAGACTCTGAAGACTTTCAACACAAATTACCCTCACATGTTCTTTTCCGGATCGACGAAGCCCCTCGGCGCTACAGTCTCCGCCTTCTTCATATACTTCTCACTGGTGCTCAAACGTTGCTTTGCATTCGGCGCTAGCAAGTCTTGGAAGTATTTGAAGCTCTGCAACTCTTTTAGTGTTTTTCAGTCCTCACCTGAGCGTACTGAATCGGCACAAAAAGGATTGTCTCATTTCTCTTCAGCAAATGCGATGGGTTGTAATAGCGACAACAATGATAACCTCCAAGCTGAACGCTTTCTGAAGTTCCTAGGCCGATTTCCTGAAAAAAGCGTCTTTTCTATAACTCCTAAACACACCGGAACGTCTTCTAGCCACACCACGCCGTCGAGAAGATGTGGGAACATGTCCTGAATCTTCTCCATTCGCTTGAGAGCTTCGGCATCAAGATACATTCGACTGAGAAGAGGAATTCTGAAAAGACAACTCATAGGTATTTCATTAACTTTATCAAAAATTTACACTCTATGTGTGCTTGAAGGTTTTCCAAACTCACCTGCCGACAGCGTGCGCGATCCCAAGAAACGATATCAGTTCGAAGATCTCGTTGCCTAGGCCAATCGAGCCGAAGTAGGTGAGGAGTCCCATGAGGTACTTCTCCTTGATTTCGGGTGTTGGAACTGGAAGAGCAACGGCTGCACTACAACATTCTTTCTTTCAAGAGAACTGCCACGAAGGTCTCACCCATCTCGTTTCACAGTGACTTTCTCAACTTTCACCTTCGAATTACTAAAACCTCGTTTTTAAAAAAGAAAGAAAACTTACAGGGTGTCAAGATGCTCAGCAGCCGCACTAGCACTGGTTGTCACGATGAAATACCCAGCAAAGACTCCAGCTGTTAGTAAGACGAGGAGCCGACCAGATTCGTAGGGCAGCCCGACCATGACTGAAGGGAATGAAGAGAAGGGCTAAATCCTCAAAGGAGACAATCCTCGCAGTGTCCAGCGCCTCGCTCATTCTGACCTTCACGCGCGCAGATGACCAAACAGTGGGCTTCGTCTCCTTCCACTTTCATGGCAGGGCTCTATTTTCGGAATTTTCTTGCTGAAAAAATTTGAGAATTTGTAAAACTAGCATTTAAAAAAGGTTTGCAAGCAAGAATATATTACGATAACTTCTTTTTCGCTGTGCAGAATGGGTTCCTGGAACTTATTGGTGCGTATTTCGCAATATGCCACTATTTTCCGCCGGACTCGCCGAAAAAATATATAGTGCGAGTTGATTTCAAAAGAATGCCAACCGAGTTGTCTATTTTCGACCTTTCAAGCAAGAAGAGATAGCGTTTGTCAGCAACCGCCCAAGAAGAAAAACTGCTTTATTTTTCTCTGTTGTTTTCTAAATATGTTATTGGCACAAGCACACAAAGAATGGGTATATGTGAAGCATAAAACATACGTAAAACACTCAAACTACTCGAGCGCTGGCATGGCGAAGACCTTCTCTAAAGCAGCAACCTTAGTCTTGTCCGTGAGTTCTTCATATTCAGCTGATTTCTTGATTCTTTTCAGTTTCTGCAGGGTTGACAATTCTTTGAGGCACTTGTCCTGAACCATTCGAACTAGTCACAAACCAAACCATCAACTGCCAGAGCTGGTATTTGTCGGCGAGAAGCAGTCTTCGTGGAAGAGGGATGTCCTTATGCTGGCACAAAAAAGTTTCGCACTTGATTACTATCACTGCAATGCCGTATCTGTCGCCAAGCTTTAAGAGAAGCTCAACAGTTTCTTCTAAATAATTTGTTTTGTTTTTTTAATAGCGCACTAACGGGTTATTTCCTTTTGCGACGGATAAATGACATCCAAAAGTTCGGCAAACTCATCAGCGGTCACGTCGGCAAGAGGTATTTCTTCAAGTTGGCGCTCTTTGAACTCCGAGAAGAACAGCGCCTTGAAGAATGGCGAATATAAAGCGAGATACTAAAAAAAATAGATCATTTCAACTTTATAAACCTCTTTACTGACGCGAAATGCTTGATCTTCGATAAGGAGTGTGATCGATGCCGTTACATCCGTGGATGTGAAATCAAAACGAGGCCATTTGCTGTGAAAAGTTCTAGGGAGACTAAGATGTCAAAAAAATCCCCCCAGCATACCTCACACCAACGGACTTTACTACGCTGATATCGACCTCAATCATAAGCGTGTTGTTCCTAACGAATGCAACGTCGTCGAGCTTTTCGAATGTCAGAAATGAGGCATATCCCCAGGATTGGCTTTTATTGTTGAAACACTTCGTTGGCATCTGTAAACATCAAAAATTCGAAAGAAAAGTGACACAAACATTTCTTTGAAACACCACGGAATTCTCGCTTTTCACTCGAAGCTCTATATTTGCTTCGCAGCTCCACTTGATCGCTTCACTTAAATGGAATTAATTTCACAAATACACAGGTTTTCTCCACTTTTGAAAGTTGCATTGAACGAAGAGAGAGAGGTGTTCGGTCTGCCTTTGTGCATCGGGCAATTTTCTTTCAATGCTAACACGCCTAAACCCGTCCGGTTACGAAATCGACAAGAAATAAAAACAAACCACGGCAAGCCGCAAATCACTACAGTTGGACCAAAACGCTTAACATTTAATGCCAGCTCGGAAATCTTGGAAAACTCCGCTTGAATAGTTCCCTTCGTGTCGTCAACTGCAAACACTTGCAGGGAAAGGCAGAACTTACCTTGAGCCATTTCGAAAAATTACGGAAAATGTTTCTAGAAAGAAATTCAGAGTTAAAGTAGTTACCGACAATCTCTTGCAATGGCAAACTGCGCAAAGAAAGTGAAACGAAATGATGTGGTCAGTGCCAGTGTCGAAATGAAAGAAGATCTTTGTGTTGTGTCGACTCGCGCGCCCAACTATTTTCGTAAGAATGACTCTTCATCGCGTCTCTTCCTCGCTTCCGCGATAGATATTTCTTTGTCTTGAACAACTACGAAAGGGACTCGAAGAGTGTATCTGGAAAGCACTTTCTTTTCCAGGGGGCACGAATCCTGTGAGACAAGCATCATTTTAACGTGAATCTGCCAGCTGGATCGCGTGGAGGCAACAGAAGCTAGGGTGCCGTGTCTTGTTTCTTCCGTGTTCATCACTACACTAGCCAGAAACATTTCAGCCTTTTTGTGTGTCATGGGACCAGTTGTCATGGTGCCAAAGTGAAGCTACAAAGTGAAGCTAAAGGACTCTCTAAGCCTAGGCTTAGCCAGATTGGCCAGGCCTAAGCAAGTAAAAAGCAAAGAATCGGCATAGTCTATGGGGCGCTGGAAAGAGGATGAAAAATCCTGCAGAATGACATCTTGAGCGGCCTGAAACACGTCAAGGAGGTTCTGAAACAGGACCCACCTGCCTCTGATCCCGAAACGTCCACCTCTGAAGTGCTGCTAAAGGACCCTCTAAGCCTAGGCTTAGCGAGATTGGCCGGGCCTATGCGTGCCAAAAGCTAAGAATCGGCCTTTTGTATGGGGCGCTGAAAAGTGGATGAAAAATGCTGCAAAATGACACCTGGAGAGTCCCAAAAGACGGCCGGAACGTCTGGAAACGGGGCCGCCCTGTAGCTATTGACTGATTTCATCAACTTTGATAGATCGTGGTAGTTCGAGGCTTCACGCTTGACTTACAATTAGCTTTATTCATGAATTTTGTAGAAGGTCAAACGAACAATTGTAGCGGACACCTTTTTCCCTGACAGTCATCCGACTTTCCGATCTGATATGTCGCGAGGTTTACGGCATTGGCGCCGGCGCCGCGCCAGCTTGGGCGCTGCACTGAAATTTTCTTTCCTTGGTTGATTTTTCTTTCTCTTGATGTTAGTTCTCTTGTTTTCTCGTGTTTCTCGACATTCAATTGATTTATCTGCTAACGTAATTGTTCAGTGTTGACCGAGGATGGTGGCAAGGCCGAATTTCGGTAGCAAGCGCCGGCCACCTCCTCAACGAGACAACAAGAAGCGTCTCAACGGTCGCACGCAGTTCTCGAGGGACGACAGGAACCTCAACAAAGATGCCAAGAAGGATGGCAAGAAACGTGGACCCAAGGTCGCCGGTCAAGAGGAAATCAGCCGTGACACTAGCTCCAAAGACCCGATTCTGCTAAGGTTTGTTTTCTTTTTGAAAGCTTTGAATGCCAAAATTGTTCTTTAGATCACGTGTCTTTATTGGCAACATCACGAAGGCGCTGCCCACCCGTGAAAGTCTCATCGTTTTGTTCAGACCGTTTGGAGCCATTCTTGCTCTCTCTTCTTTGAAGGTAAGCAATGCACTTTTTTGAGACTCGTGTTTTAGGGTTATGCTTTCATCCAGTACGCGAATCCAGCTGAAGCGGATCGGGCTTGTGAAGCGCTGAATAATACGTATTGGCGAGGCTGCATGATCGGTGAGCTTTTGTAGGTGATCAATTCTGTTTCTTCTAGATGTTCACCTGGCTGTCGATGGACCGAAGTTTCCTCAGGGGTAAGTTCAGCTTCTTTTTCTCTTTTGGCCGAAAGCGTTCTCGAATCATTTTTTAAGAAAAAAAACGAATGAAGACGAGCCGCCGGTTGTGCCAAGCGCTAAGAGAGTTCACTTCGAGGAGGTTTTGCCCGTGCCCGCCGAACTGCGCCAGGTTTGCTCATTGCTGACTCTCGATAGTTTCATCCTTTAGGCAGACGCAGCTACTCAAGAGGCTATCGCTGTACAGAAGATGATGAGCATGGCGAAGAGGAAGCCAAGTTTGGCTGACTTGAAGGCGGCTCCCCTTCCTACAGGTATTAACTTGTCTGTTTTATATTCGTGTTCTTGAAGATATGGCGGACACGTTTGTCTGCGGCAATTGTCGCTACGTCACCTGCGATTTGGCCGAGTTTCGCGAGCATCGCGTCAGCGGATGTCTGGGATTCAAATTGCCTCGTTCGTTTTCCTTGCTTTGCTAACTTGCACAATTTCCATCAGATGAACCGCCGGTCTTGAAATGCGCCTCGTGTCCTGACACTTTCACTTCCTCGTGGAAGCTCATCAAACACCTGACAAAGCATCACCGAATGAACCTTTACGAACCAGAGGTTTTCTTTTCTGCGTCAAATCGAACATTTCAAAGGGAAAGAGCAAGCGAGAGAAGCACAGTCATGAGAAGGACAAAGACAAAAAGGAGAAGAAACGAAGGAACGACGAGAAAGATCGTGAGATGGAGATCGACAACAACTTCACAACAAACGAGACGAATGAGACTAGGAATATGTGAGTGCTTTCTACAACATTTCAAGGGTTTTCAGCGCCGATAATGCCTACTGCGAATCATTCGAGTCGTTTGAAGTTATCCAGCGGCAGCCTCCTGTACAATTGTTGATGCACAATGAGTTGGAGAGGGTATTTCTCTTTGAGTGGCAACTGGTAACAAATAGGTGCCTCGAGTTCGAGAGGAAGGACAAGAGAAGCGAAGTGTGGACCGAGAGAAGAATGCCAAGGAGCGAGATGGAGCCGCGGCTGCCTACCCTGGACCATTCGAGCCGGTCATCCGGCAGCGTTCCGAAGCACGATCGACAGTTCGCAACGAGTCGACCAGGGTATTTTACCCTTTAGCTGGAGTCTAATCACTTTCAATATGAATAGGGTTCTCGTGGCCGAGATGAAAGTCGAGAGAAGCGCGGTTCCGATAGAGGAAGAAACGACAAGGAAAAAGATCGACACAAGGTATTTATTTTTGATGATATCAAGGCGTGAATAGAGTTCTCGTGACCGAGATGAAAGGCCAGAGAAACGAAGTGTGGACCGAGAGAAGAACCTCAAGGAACGAAAGGGCGAGTCGAAGAGCAGCAAAAGTGGACTCTGGGCTCTGTGAGTTTCATGTTGAATGTGAATCATCTCATTTTAGTGACGCGGTGAACAATACGCTGACCGAGGCGCGCAAGGCCTACCGACCGCAATCTCATCTTCACGAGTCAGAGCAGGTTCGGAGTAGTTCCTTCTGTACGTACGAACATATTTTAGCGTCCTCGAAACCAAGAAGACAAGCCGGAGGAGCAAAGTGACGGAAATGAATGGGACTTGAGGGAGCGAAACCGTCGTTCTTCGGCTGCGAGTCGTTACTGGGCTGAACAGGCCGAGATCATCGAGCAGCTTCCTAAGTCGAGTCCGAAGATCCGCGATGAAAGACAGAAGGTTTTTAAGTTCATTCCTATGATGAACTTTTTATAGCGTCATCGAGATGATTGCAAGGATCAGCAGGAGAAGCAAAATGATGATCGCGAGCAGGACAAGATTGAGGAAGAAGTTGATCCAATCGAATCGCTGAAGGATTTCAACAACAATTGGGAACCGTTAGTTCGCCTTATCATCTCACTTTGGTGATTTTCAGTGTGGTCTCTTCCGTGCCGAACTCGACTGAAGCAGGCAATGACATCCACGAAGACTTTGAGCCGCCACCAGTGTCTGCATCAGAAGAGGCTCGTTTCTTTGTATTATAGGTCAACTAATTCAGGGACTTCGTGATCAAGGGGATGAGCAAAAGGAGCGAAGTCTCGACGTTGAAGAGTCGGTCTTGAACGAGAAGATGGATTCTGCTGAGTGGATCGATGTTGACGAGGGAGATTTCTCTGAGTAAGCATGCCATCTATTTCTATGTTTTCAGTCTGAACTCTACGCGTTCCGAGTCAGATCATGACTTCCAGCAGAAGCCCGAGGAGTCGTCTGTAGCGCCTCAGAACACCGAGGTTTTTCTATTGCTTTGAAGTCTTAGCTTGATATACAATTGTCAGGACGTAGAAGAGCCAGGCGACTGTGACGAGGAGGAGATTGAGGCTGAGGAGAGGACGGACGATGACGAGTCAATGAAGGAGATGGAAGACGGGAATGAAGATCCGACGCAGTAAGTCTCACTTTTCACTTAGAATTACAGTTTCCTTTCAGAGTCGTGGCGTCGAAGTCGATTGAGACACCAGCCGTCGTTTCTCGTGCGAACTCGGCCGAGAGGCTCAACGTCGTGCAGTCATCCACCGAGGTGGAGCAGATGGACTTCACTCTGGACGAGGACTTTGGTGACTTCGACTAGCTGTCTCGAGGATCTCTGACAGTTCCAGAAACGTGTTCGTCTTTTGTTTGATCTCATCGTTTTATGTGTGTATTCTAATTGTTATGCCTTAGCGGACGATTGTGTTTTAGACGTGCTTTCCTTATTCAATCAGAAAGTTTATGGTTTCCTCTTTCGACATCAATAAAGGGTTGTGTGGGTTTCAAGATTGTTGTTGAGATTGAGGACGTGAGGTTGTGTGTAGGCGACGTTTCGGGGTTCAGGTCGGGTCGACCACGTTATTCTCCCTTGCTTCTCAGCGTCTTGCCTGTCGTCGTTCAGGCGCTCGACTGTCAGAAATTCTTTCACTTCAATGCATCGGAATACTTTTTTGCCCATCAGCTCGGGCTGGTTTCGGCTCAGGCTCAGATGAGGCTATCCCTTTCGAAGAATCTTCAGGACAATCCTCTCGCCCGTTACTGGAGCTCTCAGCCCGGTCTTGAATCCCGTGACCGGTTTCGTTGATAGCCTTACAGGCAACAGCCTTGACTCGGTGACCGACCTTCTGAAGTCGGACTCGTCTTCAGCTTCAAGTGGAAACACCTTGGGAGAACTTGATCGTCGCACTTGGCGGTCTGCTTGAAGGCTCGTCCGGTGATGGACTTCTCGGCGGTCTCCTCCCTCCGGTAACCGGCCTTGTCAATCCTCTGCTGGCCCCAGTGACTGGAGCCCTGAAGCTTGTGCTTTCTCTCCTGTTACCGGCCTGCTAAGCCCCGTCCTCAACCCTGCCACTGGCCTGGTGGACGGCCTCACCGGCAACAGCCAATGGTGCACTCCGTTTTTGCAGAAGGCCCCTGAGTCATGGGTTACGGTAACGGTGAAATTTGGATTTTTGGGCACTGTTGGAGAACATGACATTTGAAGCGATTCTGAAACGTCTGACGTCTCTCTCGTAGTTAGCATTGCCGACATTCTGCCACAACAATACATAAAATGGCTCTCTGATTGTTTATTTCTCAGTTTTCTTTCTTCTTTTTAGAAACTTTCATTTTCTTGAGCTTTCAGCGACATGAAACTCTTCCTTGTCATCGTTCTTCTTCTGACCATGATCGGCACCTCGTCTGCTTTCTGCGAGTGTGGAGGCTTTGCCGGAGCACCTTGCGAAGATCGCAGTCTCACTTGCGTCTACGGTGTACAGCGCATCTGCGGCAGATGTGTTGATTGCAACCGCGTTCCACCACCGCGTCAGCAGTGCAGCGAGGATGGTCCAAAACCACCCCCCTCCCCCCCCGACGCCGGTCGGACGAAATTTTTTTTGCTGTTTTTCGTGATTTTTTGAGCTGCTGGTGGCTCCTCAGTTTTGAAATGACAGTTGACAGACTTTAGAAACCCATTTGTGCCCAAGAAACGAATTCTCAAACAGAATGTCAGCCCCAGTCCTTGAATGTCCTCAGAAGATCTGCACTCATCATGGCAACTTCGCCGGGCGGATTTATCGAAGTTTTGAACGGTGACCCCCCTCCCCGACGCACATCATTGGAAAGAGCTCGTCGAGTACTTCCGGATCCACTTTTGAATGACTC